>VMRN01000121.1:190041-210421 GCA_010277015.1 Poeciliopsis turrubarensis
CAGACCCCCTGTTCCCAGGCTGGCTCCTCCCGTGCCCAGACCCCCTGCTCCCAGCCTATGTCCCCAGTAACAGTAACTTCTGTCTGCTCCACGTCAAAGGTTAAAATCAAGGTGGCCTCTGCCATCCCTGGCCCGGTCCCAAGTATTACCTCTTCTTCCTCTAAAGGTAATCAGAATGCCCCCCCCACAGCACAGAGGACTGTGAGAAAACCAGCAGCTCCAGGGAACCTCAGCACAAAGGCGACACTGAAACCTGAAGCAACAACAACTCAAACCACAACCTCTCAGAGAAACCCAGTGAAGGCTGCAGAGAAGATCCCACAGAGCAAGGCCAGGAGTGACAAGCCATACTTTGAAATGACCACCAGGAGGAAGCAGAGAGCATGAAACGGCGCCCTCTTAAGGCCTCATGAAACCAGCAGCACTTGTTGGTGCTCAGACTTTATACTTCATTGATCTCATCTCTAATCCTTGTTTCTGATCATGTCTGCAATTTTGTTTTTGATTATTATTTTTTTTAATGTTTATTTAATAGTCTTTAATTTTTTTTATCTAACTGGTCTCTTTTTAGAGATCAGATTTAAATTTATTAAACTCAAACTTGCACAATGTTTACATTTAATTCTGACAATATTTAAATCATAAATGGGTTTCAGAGGGAAATTATGGTCAACATACAACATGAAACTTTTTAGACCCAACTGATCAATATAGTTGGTATAAAAGTTTTACATAAACTTCTGTTACCAAAGTTGAAAAATGACTAGAAATCATGCTTGAGTTTTTTTTTATTTTCCTGAGATTCCAGTTTCAGCTTGTGAAAACGACTGGATTTCACCAAAAAAAAAAAATCACCTCTTCAGTTCCTCCACATTTTCTCAACCGAATTGCAAAATTAACCATTTTTCATATTCAGCTTCAACTCTAACTTGTCTGTTTGCACAGTTGCTGTTACAGAAAAACCTCCCCAGAGTGAAGCTGCCACCATCATGCTTCACAATGTGGGATGGTATAAGCCAGATGGTGCCTTTTTTTTTTTTTTTTTTCCCCTTTACTCTGGATCAAGGCTGCAACATTATGTGGAAAGTTGGCTGTAAATACTTTCTGAAGGTTCTGAACACCAGTTCCTGTTAGTGGAGGTTGTTACTACAGACTCCTTCCTGTCTTGTGCCTTTAAATAGAAATCATCCATTTCTTCTCTTACCCGTGATTCTGAGTGGCTGCAGAATGTATGAGGCCACAAGGTGGCGCATTGACACACTTTGGACACACTGTGCGACTTTTGCTTTTTGATAGAAACTACTGATCAGATTCCTTTTTTCTCCTGAATCAAAAACACTGAGCAAACAGCATTTAGAGCAGAATATACTTTGTAGGACTTTTTTTTTTGTCTTTTTTTTTGTGGTCTAAAATTCTAGTTTTTTTATGGTGTTTTATCAAATTTTTTTCTTGGCACTTTATAGAAAGCTTATGTTGAATGTCTGTTTTTTGTCTGATTAATAAATGGATGTTGGTTTAAGATCATTTAGGTTTTTGGGGGTTTTTTGCTTCTCAAACTGAGAACTTTGACATTACAAGATTTAGAATAATGATAAACTCAGCTTTCTACAGTTTGGTCATAGAAAGCTGGAGTTTGACCTTCACAGGTGATAATTTTTCTGACCTCTTGTGGTCATAACAGGAAACTGCAAGTACCTAAAGGAAAACTTTGAAAAACATCAAATTCCGATTTGTCTTTTAAGTAATGCGACCTGTGTCTGATCTTTTCATGACAGTCTGAACAGCACAGGTCGGATTCTTTTCAAATGCGACCCATATCTGATTCCGACCAAACATCCCGGTCACATTCATCCAAACTGAATGTCACTGATACTCAACAAATCTCCCTATTCTGTGCCCGGATTCATGCATGCAGGACACTTTCAAGTCTTTTGCCCTATCAGACTGCAGAACACATACAGGTCGTATGTGTGTGGCAAAAATAAATCCGATCTGGCAAAATACAGGAATTGGGTCATTTCAGTCTGCAGTGTGAACACAGCCTTAAAAGAAAACAAGACTAAAATCCTGATTTCACATGACACTTTTGGCAACACCATACCCTCTGTTAAGCACAGTGTTGGCAGCATTATGCTCTGGCATTTTTCTGAAGCGCTAGAAAGCAAAGGATGAATTGTATTTTTCATTAAGTGCTCTTGGGCAATCTTTAAAAGTGAACCTTGATGGGAAAATTAGTTTGAAGGGAAAACACCCATTTATTAAAAGTTGAAGGCACATTCATGAGTAAGGGAGCAGAACACAAAGTGAGCTACTCTAAACAGTCAACTGGCGTCGAACCCCAGTATTATTAGGCAGCACAGTGAAATCACATCACGGCAGAATCTGTCCAAAAAACATCGAAGGCATTTTATTAAATATCAATACATTAAAATTCAAATAGATTAATCTTATAAACTTGTTGGCTTGTCAGAACAAAAAAAACCCAAAACATATTCAATTGCTTCAGAAATCTAACCATGTGTCATCAGTACTCAGTCTAAAAGCTGTGTGTGAAAACCCCTGAGAAACGCCATGGCAACCAGGTGCTGCGATGAACTGTTGTGACATTCGCACATCTGAGATCAAATTAATCTATTATCAGACAAAAAGAAGCTGGGGAAATACATAATGACCTAATGAAAAATATTTTTCTGTCAGATTTGTTGAATATGAACTTAATTAGAACCTGCTTAGCAACATGAAGTAGGATAGAAACAACCAGGACCAGACAACATCCTTCAGTCTGTAGAGAGAGGAGGAAAGCATTCCTAGGAGTGACTGACCAATCAAAATTATCCTAAAAGGGTAAAAAAAAAAAAAAAATTTAATTCAATGTTTTGATTGGGCCTAGTCAAAGTCTTGATGAATGAGATGCTGTGGGCCAGCTGGGCTCGGATCATTTTTTTTTTTCCCGCAAATAATTGAAGTCATGATTTGAGAAGCACTTTTTGTTGATTAAGGATTAAGGTTACCTTTGTCTGATAGTTTCAAACACTGCATCGCAGCAATAAACAATATAACATCATATAATTTAATATAATCCTGTGTGCAAAATATGAAGAGTCTGCAGAGGGAGGACTTGTTTATATGTTTAGTCTTCATTGGAGGAAGCATTTGAAAGCCTCCAAAGTTCTGGATCCTGATTGAACCGGAAGTGAAGGAAAGAAAGATGGTGGCTCTCATGTTTCATTGTGCAGGTAAAAACCCGTGTCGCTTTAAAAAAAGAGCTGAGTAAAAAGGTAGTGGTTGAAGGACTTTTGGTTTTTCTGCAAATCTTCAGTCGCGTGTCGTCAGTGTTAAAAGTAACCGACTGGCTTCCTGTCCGTCTGCACCGCGACTCTGCAAAACTACCAGCAGGTGGCAGCGACGGCCGTCACAGCAGCAGCGGCGTGTGCTCGCCCGCCGGCTCCCTCCGCCCGATGAGCTGCCGCACCCTCTCCACCAGGCGCCCGGGCAGCGAGGGCACGTGGTGGCTCGGGTCCAGCACGTTGGTCTTGCGGCGCTCGCGCTCCTGCAGCCACATGAGGTACGGGCTGGGCGGGAAGAAGGGCCGCGAGCGCTCACGGTACAGCTGCAGCACCACGCCGCACACGCCCAGCACCACCCACACCGTGATCAAGGCGTAGTCTGCAGGACAACACGGCAAGGCGGTTAAAATCTGCTCACGGCTCGAGCTGAAACAAGTTCATGAAAACTCACCGATGGCTTGGAACGGTGCGTCCGTGAAGGCGGTGCTGAAGTTGTTGTTGAGGAAACGCTTCAGGACGTTGAGTGTGATGTAGGAGAGGCTGGTGTAGACGTAGGCGTTGACGGCCAGCACCACGGCGTATGCCCCGACGACGCCGCACGTCACAATGTTTCCCTGGAGCAAACGGGAAGCCAGGAGAATCTCAAATATGGCGGCCATTTTTTACATCTAATCAGTTTGGTGAACCACTCTGTTCCTCTAAGCATCTTTATCTGGGTGGGAGAAGAACGAGCTACTATTTGCACTCATGTTGCCTTCACTTATGAATAGAAACGAAAAGAATCTAACTTAGAAGCTACAAAAATAGATTTCATAAACAGTTTTTCCAAATGATGGATTGTTTGCCCACCAGGGGGCACCAGAGGTACATACTGATCTGATCTCTTTTTCCACCGACTTGCAGTAGCAGCAAAATTGCCTACAGGTGGCAGCATGGCACCAATTTGTTTAGTCGCTTACAGCTTAAAAACAAACCAAACACTTTGATTGCTAAACTAATCAATAAAGTTATTAGTAAAGGCACAAAGCCCCCTTCACGTTGATACTTATAAGCAAAATCTAGCATAATTTGCACATTTCAAGTTTTTATTCATAAAACACTTTCCTTCTCCATCTGCCACAGGAAAACTGAAAGAAAGGCCGGCGTTTTGCCGCGGTGTCTGTGGTAAGTAGGCAACGTTCACCAGACAAAGATCCTGTCACAGAACCAGTGTGTGAAATGTGTTACCTCTCTGGGCCACCGCACGAAGAAAAGCGGAAGTGTGACCATGATGCAGCAGAACGTCACCCAGAAAACCACGTCCGAGTTCCGGAACACTTCGAGGTCTCCTGTGTTCAAACGGCAACGCACAGATTTAAAAATCAAAACAAGACGAGAGAATAAAAACGACGACAAGGAACGGCCGCGCTGTGACAGAGAGAGAGGCGGATTGTACCCAGCGGGGTGAAGAGGACGACGGCAGCGACGAGGAAGCCCAGCATCAGGCCCACCACGACCACGCAGGCCATGACGGAGCCGAAGCGCCACCAGCTCATCACCAGGACGACGCCGCCCACCACGCCTACCACAGCGGACACGGTCAGCCGGACTGGGAGTGGAGGAAAAAGTCAATAAATAAATAAATAAATCCCCAAAGTGTGTGAATGGGTCAGGAGGCTGGCAGGAGGGTCTTACTGTCATAGTCCAGCTGCGTAGTCCTTGTGATGAGAACGAAGAAGAAAAACGCAGCGAAGCTGAATCCCATGCAGAACAGCTCTGACCCACAGGAAGAGAGAAGGACAAATTAACCCATACAGGAAGTAGATTGTCTCACATTAGCTCCATTAGCTTCCTAACGTGTTATTCCATGTCTTTCTATTGTTTTTCATAGCTTGGAAGTTATTTTAAAACATTTTCCCCGAAGCATACACGAATGCCGATGTAGTATGTGAAACCACAGATGTTGTTTGTGAGCATAATGTTTCTCAGTTTTAAAATATGGCTCATTTTATAGCGATTTTTTATAAGCGTGAGCCCTCTGTTGATACAAAATCAACATCTGTGTTCCCCAATAATAATTACACTTCCTTTTCCAGTCACTGTGTAGCATTAGGTGGATGTGATGGAAAGGCTTGAAGTGTCTTGAGAATTAACTCCTCAACCAAAAAAACTAACTATGGACTGAAAAGTAAGACTTCTAGCTGTTTCCATTCACTTCTGTGATTTGTACAACTCCTTCACTGCTTGCTAAGATAAGCAGGGTTCGTACAGATTACACAGTAAAATTCAAGTACTTTTCAAGCATTTACAATCACTTCCACATGAAATCATTTATTATTGTTATTTATTAACAATGTGTTGTGGCAGTATTCGACATTCTACAGCAGGGATACAGCAAACTAAAATATAATTTTATGCCACATAAAATCACTTTGGTAATTCTAACTAACCTAAAGATAAACTTACTGCAATCTAACTTAAATGTGAGAAAAAAAAAATGCATGTCTTTAATCAGGTGAACGTATAGATTTGGTTTCAGCTGTACATGTTTTCCAAATGTAGGGTTTTAATCAAACGTCTGATTGGAATTTATTACAAAAATGCTCACTTTGAGTATCAAGCACTTTCAAGGACTTTCTGCAGAAATGAAGAACTTTCCAAAACGTAAAGAGGCCTAATTAAAATGCAAGCATTTTGAAGGATTTCAAGTACCCATACAAAACCTGAATAAGACTTTGCAAACCAGAAGTTTGCAAAGTCCACAAAAATACAGTTTAAATTTGAGATGTAATCAATTAGACTCAGCAGAATGCTCATAAATCCCTGGTTAAGGTGCCCGTTTGTTAGATCTCAAAATTAAGAGTTTTATTGAGAGATTCCCATTTTAAGTATCACAAAGCAGGTTCTACATCACCAAAAGATAAGAAAACATCTGTTTGTGTGTCGACTCACCACATTTGAAGAATCGATGGCCGAGGAAGCAGACGAACAAGCCTGCCAAGCCAGCGATGGTGAAGAAGACTTTTGTCGATATTTTTCCTGCAACACGTTCACACCTAACTTCAAATAAATTCTTTAAAACAGTGATTTTAAGCCAGCGGCTAAGACAAATGCTAACCAAGCGTCTGACAGCCGTCCAGAGTGGAGGTGAAGCTGCAGGCGTAGGTGTGGGCAGGAACGTAGGAGGCGGAGGTGTTCAACACGGGGTCTCTGACGATGATGGAGTAGATGACGCCCTGACCGGGGATGGAGCTGAACGCCATGGCCGTCTTGTCCGTCGACTTTAGCGTCACCACCTTACAGGAGACAAGCTGGTCGTTCGTCGATGCGTCGCTAAATGTGTAGTTTACTCGTCATGTTTTGGTTCTCACCAGTCTGCCGCTCGCCGCCATGCCTCGGGCGTCGGCGACAGCCTGGAGGCCGCTGAACAGGCTGCTCTCTGATAGGTCGTTCTCAGGCAGGAAGTACTGGTAGACGTCATACTCCAGGCGCCAGCGCGTGTCGCTTGCTGTCGACGTGTCGCAGGCTGCCGGGGTTTGGCCTCTGACAAAGGAAAAAAATAAATAAAGAGAGCTAATATCTACCTAAAATTAAAAAAAAAAAAAAAAAAAAAAAAAAAAAAAACATACCCAAATCGACCTGACTAAGTCTAAGTCAAATGCAACCTATAGACATATTATTTAGTGAAATTTCACTGACTTACTTTTTAGAGCATAACTTGAGTCAGCAGTGCAACTTTTTAGTGTTTTAATCGTTAATCTTGGCTTTCTCTGATCTAATTAAACGTATTAGAGAAGCCTGAGCCCAACCACATTCTGGGTCAGGTTTGGCCCAGAAATGTAAACTCTAAAATAAACATCACTGACTGATTTTGATTTGACTGCTTCCTCATGTGCAAACAGTACACATTACATACATCTCTGTCACATGAAAATGATTGTGGATCTCATTACCCACAGTAAACAGTGCAGTGGAATTGTTGTTGGTGCATCATGTGCAGAGAGAACAGACACTGACTGGTGCGTTTTTCTTCATTCGTCAGGGCGGGACACAAAGGCGATGCGAGCGCCGATAAACAGCTGGTATGCATCAGTCTGCTCTACTTTGGTTCCTGCACCAGTAGGACGTCTGAGAGTCACAAACCGACAGGAAAACGAGCTCCTGCCACCAACGTGTGGAGGTTTAACAACGTTTCAGAGTCAAAACTGCGGCTTTTTAAATCTTTGTGACGCAGAAACATTAAGTCTTACCAAGAGCTTTTGTTCTAGTTTGTGGTGCAAATATCTCAGTACACTTGAAGTTAGAGAAAACTAACTTACAAGTAACTTCTCAGGAGCTTGTTAATAAATTAAAAATCACTAGTTCCACTGATAGATTATTTAATTCATAGCAAGAAATTTTCCTCATCTTATTAGTGAAATAGTTCTAGTGTAACTAAGGAAATATTCATTTAAAATAAGCTTTTATTTCTTGCAGAAGTTACTTTTGAGCAAGTTTTTTTTCTTATTTCAATTGTATTTTTGAAGTAGAAACTCGACCAAGATTTTGTTTTTTGCAGTGTAGATGCTGATCTAGATTCAAACTGACTTCCTGACTTCTCTAAAAACTAATCAGATAAGTAGTTTCTAGTATGGCTGCTTGCTAAACCTCAGTGACATTGCAAGTTGACAGAAATAGCAAAACAAAACAGTGTTTCAGTCTAATGTAGCGTTCCAGTCCATAAACCATTGGAAATGTTTCCGAGTAATTAGTCATCGAGGTTTAATACTCAGAAATATTCATGGAAAAAAAAAAAAACAACCAAAAAAAAAAAACTAGATCTGCTTCGTGTGTTTGCAAAGTTGTTGAAGCCTGCAACCAGAGCGGCTAAACAGGAAGTGAAGCAAACTCTCTCCAGCTCACCTCTCATATCCTAAATTAGCGGGTCCGAAGTGGACGGTGGTCTCATACAGGTTGTAGCTGATGTAGACGTTGGGATCCACGTCCAGGCTGGACTCCATGCTGCAGCCTCCCGGAACCGGCGCTGGAAAGTACAACCAGCGCAAAAACTAAATAGATAGTTTGCTTCTCAGCTTGTGGTGAAATCTTTTGCAGAAACGCGTTTCGTGGCTGAGAGTGCGCAACTTTCTGCTCTCCTCACCAGTGCTTGAGTAAGAGAGGATGACTCCGGTCCCAGAGACGGGTTCCTGATCAGGAGAAGTCAGGAACAAGAACAGCAGGGTTTGGGCTGGCTGCAGAGCCGAGAGCAGCCCAGAGTCCACAGCCGTCAGGGAAAGACCTTCATCTGGGATCTGGAACACAGACGTTGAGCTCAGGCATTTATCCATTTTGTTTGGACGCACTAATCAGCCTTGCTAAAGAAAAAAGTAGAGTTAGCAGCAGTTAGACTGAAGATAAACATAAAGTTATGGACAAGAGTTTGTTTTAAACAGACAAAACACTGTATAAAAAAAAAAAAAAAAACACACAAAAAGCTCCATCTTGTTGGCACTGAAAACAAATGAGTTTGAGTCTTCTTTAAACTTCCACACAGAAGAGTGTTGGTAATTTCTTCGTTAACCAAAATATAACTTTAATTAAAGGGTAGTTATTTAGCCTGCAGATTTTTTTTCCCCCCCCATCACAACTGTATCCCAATCAGGAGTGCTTAGGTCTCAATTAGAGCTTTCTTTGAAGAACAATTTTGTTTACGGAGATTAATTTCATTTGTTGTTTCTGTTTTCTTTACTTATTTTGGATATTTTAACTGTGTCCCACTTTCACTGTGATGTATTCATTAGAATTTTAAGTTTGTTGGCCTTTGAGAATGTGTTCTTGCATTATTATGCCATTATCATTACATTACTTTGAAATTATAAGTTGTCCAGTTATATTTGTTATCATGAAAGATGTAGACACAACCAAAAAAAAAAATCATAGAAGTAATCAATCAAAGCAAGGAAAAAAAGGGGAACGGATTTAAGATCTCATAAACAGGAAGTTAAAGTCTTTAGAATGACTTTGCATTGTTGCTGAAAAACTCTACTTCCCCTTTTATTTGGACCAGTTTAGCAGACTTGGAGTTGTTTTCCACTCATCTGTCTGAAGCAGACAATTAATCACAGATTAGTTTTCTTCCAGAATAATCAGAGAACATTCCCCGACCTGTGAGTGCCACCCTGACCCGGCAGGGAATTTTTTTTTTTCTCCCTCCCAGACTCCTGGGACCCCGGCCAGAAGATTGATTACCCCCCTCCATCTCCTGCAAGACACTGCGTCTGCTGCTCATGACCTGAGGACTGTACATCAGCTGACTGGGACTTCTCTCAGGGGGTCAGCCGACCCGCCTCACAAAGCCTCATTCATTCATTCCGTGGCGGCAGAATGGTTTTAGCGCACTCCGTGACCCCGAACATTAGCGGGAGAAATTAACAACGCACTTGTTTTGCTGATCTGCTTGCCGGTTCACTGAATCTACACCTGAAATCACAGGAACATTAAAGGAAATGAAGCTCCTGCCACAAACAGTCCATCATTTATCTGGTAAGCAAATCCCATTTCCTCTGGTTTCACTGCAGTGAGCGGATGCATGAAAGTAGTCCCTGTTCCTCTCACCCTGGTGTAGGAGAGCGTGGCGTTGCGGTGCAGCGTGTGGAACTGCAGCGTGATGAAGGCCACGTCCGGAGGGATCCGGGTCACCACGGCCTCCACCGTCTCGTTCAGAGAGACGTTCACGTTCTGGAACGCCCCCGGCAGGAACGTCACGCGGTCTGAGGACATACAAAAAGACACCGACTGTCACATTTACCTCCAGGAATCACTGTCTTCAGTCAGAGCCTTCCACGGCTGCGCTACGACGCAGGCTGCTAGAGGAGATGGCTCTTGGCTACGCCCGTTAACATCAACAACGTGAACAGTGCGAGTTAACAATTCATTTCCCTCTTGGATTAAGGAAGTGACCCGGTCACAGCTATCAATAAATCAATTAATGGGATGATAAATTAAAATGAGCACAATATTGTTGAAAGTTTTGTGAAACACTGCAAAACTTCGACACATGGCACAAACTGTTAGCTTCCACTTCCTGCCACTTTGGCCTGTTTTCCCCATCTAAGATGATTATTGTTTTTATTGCAATTTTGATTACCAAGACTTCATAATCCATTTTAATTATTGTTGTTTTGTTTGCTTTTTTATGCTTGAAATGTTTTCCAGTTCCAATGTTAAAATGTTCTTTAGAAATGAATTACAAATGAATCAGGTTTTGTTATGTCTGATTGGGTATACTTGTATTAACAAGGTATTATTATTATTATTCACTGCAATGTTAGCAAGTGAAACACTGCACTACAGGATTGCTTAAATGAAATATTTGCATATAATTTATGTGCCATGCATTCACAGCCTGATCTCAATCTTATATAAGAGCAATGTTAACTACAAATGCTCACAGATTGGGATTAGATAATTGTTTTTAATTCAAAATTATTTCTTATCTCAAAGAATTCAAGCTGTCATGTGCAACAAGATGCTCACATTTTTTCTCTTTGACAGTTGCTGATCTTCGACAATTTCCAAGAAAATCAAAAATCCTTTCAGTCTGTGCAAATCTGAATGCTCTCTAATGGGCAAGATTTGATGAAAGATTTTCTTTAATAATGAGTACAAATATATGTTTGTCAGGCCAAGCCTCAGATACACCAGGATTAATTAAGTGCATCATCTGATCATCCACTTCCATTACCTCCCAAGTTGTTTTTCCCCCCACAAATCAGGAAGAATAATCGGTTAACTATGGATGTTTTCATTCCTCAGCCTGGTCGGAAGGCATGAGCTGAAGGAAGCCAATCTCAATGCCAACATTTCTTTATATGATCGAGTAACTTGACTTTTAAAAAACGCATTATTACGTAACACATCTAGTTTAACAAAGTAATGTTTTCACCTGCTGTTCCCTCTTATTTCCTTTAAAGTGCAATTTTATTAACTTAAAACGACTACACCAGGACTGTGGTTTTCTGCATTTTATTGACTTTCCTTCTTTTTTACCCCACTGACATCAGGCACGTGCCACTTTAATAATTAACTTTGAATCGACCTCTTTCTTATAAGTGAGGTTAGTGGACTAAATATGTCGTTTTTTAGCTAGCTAAGGTGCAGCTGCTTTTCTGCACGAGCGGAATTACTTGTCCTGCTAGCTTAACAGGAAAAACCGCAATGAATTCAGCAGTTCTACACAGACAATCAGATTTTTTTATGTTTTTTTTTTTTTTTTTAAAGCAAAGTACACACTAACACGCCGCAGCCGTGACTGTACTCACTTTCCACTTGAGCTTGTACTTCACACGCGAAGAAGAGCAGCAGCGGACTCCACATCCAGTGAGACATTTCCCTCCAGTTTACCAACCCGATAAAAATAATGTAGAAAAAAAAAAAAAAACCTCTTCAACCTGCCAGTGGTTGAAAAATCACCGGAAACCGCGAACTCGTCCGTGTTTTCGTCCCACCAACTGCGACAGTGACATGGTGGACAGCTGAGGTGTGCGCCCTGCAACAAACACCGACTTGTTTCCCTCTGTCCGCTCCCTGCCGCTCTGCTGGTTCAACAACGGGCTCCTTCTGGTTTGGAAATCTCGCCTCTAATCTCGCGATACTTCGAATTGACGTGAACTTCAATATTATAGAATTATTTTTTTTTACGTTTTTTTCATTTTTACAAATATATATTTATATATGTATGTTTTTTTAATGCATTTTTATATAAAAAAAAAACATAATTAAACAATGAGTAAAAAAACGAAAACTTAAAGAGAAAAAGTCATAAAGTAATTAACGGGATTAAACCGTCCGATATTCTCTAGATCTTTCAACATTTTGGAGGAAGCAGCTTGATGGACCAAATTTCACTCGGAGGTATCAGAGTAAATTCACACCATTCTTCTCAGATTTTTATTTGTAAAACAAACAATGCAAAGCACTGTGAATAAACATATTTCAAGTAACTCATCTTATTTTTAGGCTAATTTATTTTGTAGCTGTAAAAGGCTAATGTTTACATTGTAGTTTTGCTGTTTTTTTCCCCTTCTTAAATAAAAGAACCTGAGAACCTCTGCTCATATTTCCGGCAGTGTTTTGAGCAGATAAAGTCTCACTTCTGTCCTTAAACCCGTTGACAACAATAACAGGAGTTGTGAAAGTAAGAAGTTGCGAAAACACACACAACCACCGAAACCAAAACAGAAGCAAAAACATGGGAATACGTAGTATGATAGTTTAGATGTTACATTAAATCAACATGGCGTCACAAGGTTTGACCACTGTGCATTTATTTATGTCACTCTTTCACACATTCATACTCTGAAACGACACAAGCTCCACACTGACACAAGAAAGCAAAACATTACAGCGACAGCAGACAGAGACGGGGCTCCGGTGGCGACATGCGGCAGGAGTCTTCGCCTTGAGGAGTCTGTGGGTGGAACGGCGGCAGCCAGTAAAGGGACGGGGCTCTAGCTTTTCCGCAGGCTGACGTCGGCGCTGGTCAGCAGCGGAGACAGCGACGTGTTCTCTGAGGCCTCTTCTCTCTTTAGGACGAGGAAAGCCTCGCGACTGATTCCCAGCATCTCTCGGAGTCCGCTGTTCTCTAGCTGCAACAACATTGTGATTAGCAGAACTTAAGACATTTTAAGGCTTTAATTTTAGATACTTGAATGGAACTCTAGTATAAAACATTTGTAAAACTAAGAATTTCTGAAAGTGTCCAGCGTTACCTCAAGCTGTTTGATCCTCTCCTCGTCTTCACAAATCCGGCCCTCGTCCACCTCTATTGCCTTCCTCATCACAGAGGCCATCTCGTTTATTTTGTCTATGTGCGCCTGCATTTCCTGCAAAGAGCAGAAGGACATTCAAGTTCCATACGTTTTACGCATGTTTCTCATCAGCAGCTCAGCTCTAAGCGGGTGTGCGGACCGTGGTGTGCTGCTCTTCCAGCTGGGTGACAATGGCAGGGTCCTCCCTCTTGCTGGCCATGAGAAGCCTGAACACCTGCTCCCTGTATTTGGTCATGATGAGCTCCAGTGCAGACTGGTGCTCCTCCAACGACGTTCGGAGCTCTGCAGGAGGAGAGGACACAAGCTCGGTCCCGTCTTTTATGGAATGAGTCAACAAGCCGCCACTGTGGGACCGAAGGAGCATGCATCCAGAAGCGTTTTACCTTTGTTTTCCTGTTGGAGTTCCCTGATCTGACGGTTTTCCTGCTGGATTCCCAGGACCAGACTGGAGCGAGGTCGATGTCGTGCAACCTGGTTAAGAGAATCGATCTCCTCCTGGTACTGGCAACAGGAGATCACACATCATCAACTTTTCATACAGCACTACAGCTAACCGGGTGAATAACCTCTGTTCACACTCAGCCAGCAACACATTCATGCCGTACCTGCTTCATGGCCTCAACCCGCTTGTTGAGGGAGGTTGTCTGTTCGATGAGCATCTCTGCGGCGTTGTCGTGGTTACGGAGTCTTTCTACTAACGACTTGGCATCTGCCAGAACCTTCTCTAAAGAACAGTTCATACCTGAGGAGAGACGAGTCACGGTCAGGGCAAATTCAGAGAAGATCCAAAGAGATCACTCTGAAATTAATTAGTAAGGATAATTAACAATAGATAAAAATAACAATAATTGACATGTTCAAAACTCACACTGTCCTTGGAAAAGAAACATTATAGGTTGTTTACTAAAACCGTCTCTAATCGCTGAACTGTAAGATCCAATAAAGAAAGATGGAATCAGATTCTAGAAACACAATGAAAAGTGCAGGTACAGCACATTAAAATATAATTAATGGAGTGAAAATATTACAGTTATATCCAATATACTTATGTATCGATCCGAGACATAACATAGTTGCAGCTCATAAGATCATTTCAACTTTGTAACAAGCTCAACTGTGCCTTGTCACTAGCTGTAAGCCACAATCATGAAACTAAGCTGAAATAATTTTACACTGTGTCTAATGGGTTTATACGAGTTTCACTTTTTTTAATTGAAGTACTGAAATGATCAAATTTGAATCTATTTGTAGTAATTCAATTTATAAAGATCAACCTGTTGTTTTATATTAACACACAAGACAAGTCAGCATATTTTTACAAAGATAAAAACTGCTGTTCTTAGCTTATTTTAACTCTACCTCCTCATTTTCTGACTTTAGCTAACAGTTGCTAGGTATGGTAACAAAACAAATACCAACTAGCAGTGGATTATGATACACTGAGTATTAATAATAAATATTTGACAGCGGCCCCTGTTTTTTTTTTTCTTTTACTGTTCAGTGCTAATTTTAAACAAGAGAAAATATGTAAAATATGACAGTCACACCTGAAGAGCTCAAAGTGCAAGTAGACGCTAGTGTTAGCTAGCCTCTTTACTTCCTGTTGACGTTTGGTGGTTGTCATTAGCTAAACGCTAAAACTGGTCGCCGGCTGAAGTTCTGCTGTGGGTCCCTTCCCTTCGAACATGTACGACAATGGAAGCAGACAGAAACATTCACACGTTAGCTCCGTTGTCAGTCCTGCGACGCGCCGAGAAGCCGCTTTCAGGTACACACTGAACTCTTCCGAAACAGCCCCGTCGACTTCCGCGAGAGTTCGCGCTGAGGCTCTCGCGAGAGAGGACACGATTTCCTGTAGAGACGGAAAAGATGGCGGATCGGCTAACGCAACTTCAAGACGCAGTCAATTCGGTTGGCAAAACTCTCTCTTTTTGCAGAAACTATAGAAAGCGGACATTATGTTTTGTGCTTATGTGACGAGAACTTGATAGCTCTGATTAAATAAGCAGCAACAGCAAGTAGTAACTCCTTCTAAACTACAGTATACATGACTTTTCAAGCTATCTAGCTACCACAGCTAATCACTAGATGCACGAGTCTATGGTTTATATGTAATTTACTAAGAAAAATATTCTTCTTTACATGCTTGGCACATTTGAATAGCATATCGTGTAGGAAGCTCTATTTAGACTCATTTGAAGCCAGGTAGCGCTGAGTCGTTGGTGGACTGCAGCGGCCGTATTGAATGACAATCTAATCGATTTCTGTTTTGATTGTGTTTGTGCTGCAGCTCGCTGATCAGTTCTGTAATGCCATCGGCGTTCTGCAGCAATGTGCTCCACCAGCCTCTTTCAGTAACATCCAGACGGCCATCAACAAGGATCTGCCTGCAAACCCCACTGAAGGTTGGCTCAGTACATGTTCATTACAGCCCCACAAGCATAAGCTAACACATAATAGTGCTTTAAATATGAAGCTAAAGGAAGTAAGCTTTCCTACTTTTTACTTCATGAAAGCCAACATAAACAAATCTAAAAAGTGCGGCATGTTTCTTCCACATTCACATATTTGGTAGCTCAAATTCAACCAGTTTGACGGGAGGACATCTGCGAACACAGATTTTCAGGTCTCAATTGTACTTTGACTAGGCCGTTCTGACACATCCTCTCGCTTTGATCCAAAACCTTCCTCTCCAGCTTTTTGCTTCACTGCAGACCGGCTTTGTGAATGAAAAGGTGCTGGCTTGGGTCTGCTGAGCGCAGGATAATACTTCTGTCCCACAGATATCTTTAAAGTATATGTGCTGCCGCTAGCTTGGTCCCTTTGTCGCTATGTTTAGCGACTTTTCAGATGGAAAAAAAAATTGTAAAGAGCTTATCAGAAATTTAAAAAATTGTCTATTGTCCATATAACTGCAGTCGGTGCACCTCTTAAAAATGACTTTGTGGCGAATACAATGTATAAATTTCACACCTGAATATATGCTCTTATTGTGAAGGGGAGGAGGTGAGAAGACGCCCACATTCTATTTTTTGGTTTGGTTGGAAGACACTGAGACTCTTTATTCCACAACTTCTTTTTTTGTTTTGTTCAAAAGTAAATCTTTGATAGTTTATTTTGACAATGGAGCATAAGATAATTGAGCTGACGTCCTCGTTTTCCTCTCTGTCTCTTTGTTCCAGAATACGCTCAACTGTTTGCAGCTCTGATAGCGAGGACAGCCAAAGACGTGGACGTCCTGATTGACTCTCTTCCCAGCGAGGAGTCTACGGCGGCCCTGCAGGTCAGAAGAGTCCGCTCACAATAACGCTTTAAGCAGGAGTTAGCGTGCTGCTCATTCGGTCTAGCGCGAGTCTCTGTATCTCCAGGAAATGGATTGTACAACTAATCGTGGATCCCCTTAAGGTTTCTTGTGGGGATTTCCAGCTTTCGGCCAGCAGAGGGAGACATCTGGGTTGGTTTCCAGAATCTGGGAGGGAAATAGTTTGTTCTTATCAACAAACCAGACTTCAGTTTTTCTTCTAAATGTTTTCATTTTGAAGATGCATCAGAAGTATTCATACAGTCAATGTTCAGCATGTTGACTGTTGTTCTTCAGAGTATCGCTGTTGCTATGCTGTTCTTATCTGATCAGTACTTTGAGTTTTTCTACCTGCCTTTTTAGATCTAAAGGTTCTCATCGCTAAGTTATTCCCAGACAGTTGAGAAAAAGAATTCGTTTGGAATTGGATCCAGTGAAATGTTAGGTTTTTTTTTCTCTTGCAGAGAAAACTTTTTGATACGAGTGTGCAACAATCACTCTCTGCATAATTTGTATATCACTATGCCACTTCCTGGTTGTACAGCTGTTCTCTGTCAGCCTCTGTTTTGACTGTTTGTGGATGGAATTAGCCTTGCTGCTAGCACGTAGCTCCCTTGTCCGGAAGCCAAAGGATACATGAGACCCAACATGAATGCCTGAGCCTTCTGGGGTCGCTGGGTAAAAATAATGCAAGTCATGTGAGCGTGTGCTTGATATATTTATGGAATGACTACTAAGATGGCTAAAAGAATCAAGTTGGGATCATGCTGTAAGTATGCTGGAGCTCTGCTTGTGTGTCCTGATGGAAGCCTTCACCAGCAAAAGGCTTTAATGTGTAAAATAGAGATTCATGTTATGACTGTTTCCCAAAATGCTGTAAACCGCCTCCTTGAATTTGTGTCCATATAAATAATGATTCGATTTTATGTTACAAATTGACAAAAAGTGAGTGCATAATTGTGAAATGGAAGGAAAACTATGTAAATGTGCTTATTTATTTTTAAAATTTCAAAATTATTGCCAGTAGAAATCTGAAAAGTGTGGCATGCATCTTTATTCAAAACCTTTAATCAGATAACTCTTACTAAAACCAACTATAAGAAGCGCCGTTTGTCATTGTAAGAGCCACCAAGGCTGCGACAGACTGAGCTGGATCATCATGTGCTGAAATGGCCCAGTCAAAGTCCAGGTCAAAATCCAGCTGAGACAGACATATCCAAAAATTTGGAGTATGTTTGCCACATTTTTTTTTATTAATTCATCAATTAGTGCATACAAAACAAACATTACAGACTATTAAACAGAGGTATTGATCTCAAATTACAAACAAATTAGATAACAGAACAAACAAACGAAAAAGAAAAAAAACAATGCATAATTTTTACTTCCACTTCATTATTATGACGTAACTCCCATAAAAACACAAGTTTAGATCCTTAACTCTTAAGTAAAAGACGATTAAAATCCGACGCAGCGGTTGACCGTGCAGCTCTGTCACCTGTCGCCAGGCGGCCAGCCTCCGTCAGCTGGAGGAGGAGAACCACGACGCGGCGGCCCGTCTGGAGGAGGTGGTGTACCGCGGCGACATGCTGCTGGAGAAGATCCAGAATGCCCTGGCCGACATCGCCCAGTCGCAGCTGCGCACCCGCAACGGCGCGCTGAGCCAGCCTTCGCCGGCCGAGTCCTGACGTCACTTCCTGCCACCAACGGACACTTTAGTTTTTTGGGTTTTTTTGGGTTTTGTTTTGTTTTATCCCACATGGCGGATGTTTATTTTTCAAAAAAGTGAAGATCTCTCCACTGCCGAACCGTGTGACTGGGATGAACGACACTGGGTTCTCCAATATAGTTTAAAGTTAAAAGCATTATTTTGAAATCAAATAATTGAAGTCATTTCTGAATTGCATTTTTTTATTTATTTTTTTGACTGAATTAAGCCAAAAAAAAAAAAAAAAAAAAAAAAGATGTTCATTCGGACATTCACCCCAGCAACATGTCCGCTGTGTTACACATGTAGATTCTATGTTGTACATTTAATTTGTTGGTTTTTTTTGACGATATTCTTCTTTTTGACAAATGTAAATACTTCAGTCTGCTTTGAAAAAAGTTACAATGTAAATATGTGATTAAAAATGCAGAGCAGCATTTCCGTTAAAGCCAATACTTTATTTTAGAAGATCTCACGAATATTTCATGGATCAGGTCTGTATAGCGCCACAATTTTTTTTGTTTTTTGTCTTTTTCAAATGAATGATGGATTCACTCCTGTGCTAAAAGATAAATGTCACTCCTTGAAAGCATGCTTAATGGCTTAATATGTTGCATTGAAATCTTCATGCAATGCGTGGACACATTGCATGCATGCAAGAGGCGGCTTGCGTTTAGTATCAGATCTAACACCTTTCATTATAAAGAAATGGCCAAAAAAGACAAAACAAACGTACATACCTATGTGAAAATGTCAGGTTTTAGAGATGCAGCTTTTCTTTATCTGAGAGATAAAGAAAGTGAGCAACACCTTCCTGTAATACCTTTAAGTTTATCTCATCTGTGGTGCCTGAGGTCACAAAATAAGTAAAGTTAAGATTATGCATTGTGGTAGTCATGGCAATTTAGGGGAATTTGCACTATTTGAACACCAGGAGGCACTTCTGTAAATATATTTTAAGGGAACGCCTTCTTCCCTTAAAAAAAATCAAGACATCAGGAAGAGAACCGTTGAGCTCCACTATTCTGTTTGATTTTCAAATGTCTGAAGGTGCTCCGTTCATCTGTTCCGTTGTGTTGAAGAGGCCAGAATTAAACCAAACGTTTAAATAACGTGGCCGAAGCTCGTGGAAGTGTCATTAATCCACAGTGAAATGAGTTCTGTACCAAGATGTGCCGCTCAAAGACGGAAGAGCCAGGTCACAATATGGAGTGAAAGACAATTTTTACATTTTTACGGCTTTTTAAAAAAAAAAAAGTATCACTGCATTTACAAGAAAAATGAATACTGAATGGTTGAGAACAGCCTCTCAACTTTGAAGCACAGGAGTGGCAGCAGCATCACGCGTCGACGTTTTGCTGTCAGAAGAGTCCCCAGCGCCGTCACAAAGTCAAATCTGGGAAATATAAAAGAAACAGTTTCATTTTGGTTTTTATCATTACGTCTGGGAATACACATTGACCTAAGTTAGGAAAATGTTCATGACAAACTGTAAGAATAAAAAGGTTGAATATCTTTTTTTATTTTTATCAAGTGTAAATAAATATCTGGTTAGTGCTGTATTTTCAAATCCATAAAAAATAATGGAATTAAAGTATTTGGCCCCAGAGGATGAATGTACAAAAAAAAAAAATAATAATGACATATAGCTAAGTGATTTATATCTGCTGTGATGGTACATTTACATAAATCAAGGAGTCACATTCAACAAATTGTCCATCCAATAACTAATTGCTGTGTTTGAATCAAAATGCACTTCCAACAAAGTCTCAGTTTAAAGACGCGTGTAACCAGACTACTGAGGTGGAAACTTTGGAAAATGACCTAAAATTTGTTTAGTTTTTTATATCACAAAAACCCTGCAGTGATAATAGGTTCGCATTCTGTTTTGTATCCTCTGAATTTAGTCGTTGTTTCTTAACCTACAGACGAAAGTCGAACAAAGAACTTACATCATGAAAGCGTGATCATTTTTGGGAAGTGAGCCCTTATTTTAGTAGATTGCATAATTCTTAAGGGACAAAGCAGAGATAGAAAAACAAACTGCTGAGAGGGTAGAAAAGGAGAAGTAGACAGATGAGATTATATCCAAAACTATTTCATTTTTCAGGGCTTCAATTTATTTGAATCCAAGAGGCTCAAAATATCTTTAGGTGTCCCTCAAGGAACTGTCTTTGGTCCCATCTCCTACTTCTCTTTTTTTAATATTATTTTTAATTAGCTGAGATTATCCTTATCTATCCTTGCATGAATCCTTCGGTTGAGTATTTTATAATTTGCAAAAAGACATATAAGT
>VMRN01000121.1:210821-293518 GCA_010277015.1 Poeciliopsis turrubarensis
TAAAAGATGATCAATAAATGCAAAGGGAAATTTAATGACCACCTTTTTGTCTGACCCTCTGATTATTGTGGGTCGATTCAGTGTGTTGAATCCGTTTGAACCTGAACTTCACGCAGCATGGGCTGCGGGCCAGAAAGTGCCAAATCTAAATATAGGTGCAGGGCCACAGCTCAGTGGGCCCCATTGATACGAGAAACATAAAAACAGCCTTGTCTGTCGCTCACCACACCCAGACATGCTGGCAGGGAAACACCCACTCTTCCTCTGCCCGGCGACGTCACAGCCCTGACGGTAAAAAGGCCGAGGAGCCGTCCAAATAAGGAGCTTTATGACAGGAAAATGTTAACGTCCACTCTTAACTGCTGTGTGCTTTGTTTGGGTCAACAGAACTGGGTTGTCGGTGATACGTCTGTGTTTATTTGTGATTCCCAGGAGTAATCAGCTCCATCTTTTTGCTCCGTACACGTCTGCCCTAAAGACCTTTGGGATGTTTTTTTTTGTTTTGTTTGTTTTTCGTTTTTACAAGGAAACATTGAAAGCAGCCCTGACACAGTGGCTGCGCTCCCATTGGACCTGTATAGGAAATAGGCTGGTTTCCTTCTGGCTCTCTGCTTTGCACTTTGATTTAAACTGAAGGCCTAATTTTTATTACCTCGTCTAAAACAATGAACGCGTTTGTAGTCGGAAGTGTTGGAGTTCTCAGAAAGTTTTCTCATCATGAAAGTCTTGGGTTCTTATCAGGGTTTATGGTTTTACTGCTCAGGTTAATGTACACAAAACCTCCATCGGGTGTAACGGGTGCATCACAGTCGGCGGTAATAGTCATACATGTATAATCAATTCTTAATCTTAATTTGCTGTGTCATTTGCAGTAACGTGAAAAAAAAACAACTCATATTTTATTCATATATCAAACGGATTCTAGAATCAGAAAGCAAGCTTTCCAACTGAAATTTAATTGATTTTGTGAAAAAAAAAAAAAAAAGCTACCCAAACTGTTATTTGTTTTTCTATTAAGCCCCAAGCCAAGTCCACAGGATGTTTTGTCAAGAAATCATCAGGCATTTTCTTGGCCTGCGTGTTGCTTTTCCTCACATGTCTGCCTTTTTTATTTTCAAAATCTCTTTTTGTATTTAGCATTGAAATCAAAAAACACAGAACTGACCTGGAGCAAACGAGGCCCGCGGGACTTTAGGAGTTTTTTTGTTTGTTTGTCTTTTTGAGTAACTGGGTGAGTAGTTGATGCAATCTTGCTTTAATTTAGGTAAGCTGGTCTGTGGTGGGAAGGTTCACAACCGTGCCACATTTCCCCCATTTGTGGTTGATGACTCTCACTATTGTTGACTCGAGTCCCAAACCTCAGAAAATGTCTTTGAAACGTTTTCCAGACGTCTAGATCTTCAGCTTCAGATAAAACGTGTTCCCTTCTTAGCCTGCTTCACAAGTTGTCAGACATTTTCTGTTTAAGTCATTTCTTCATTCTGCAGATCCGGCATTAATTAGGCCGGGTTATGGCTGATAGTAGGTCAACAAAAAACACATGTAGGTCAATCAAAGGTCAATACCTGATTTAACAAAGCAGACAGTTACTTTTTCACATAGGATCAGATTGGGTTATTTTTGCTTCATAGCTGAAAAATTATTATTTCAAAACTTTTTTTAAAAATATATATTTACTTGAATTATTTTTATCTGGCAATTTAGCAAATAGTTTGCTTTGAGAAACTATTCTCAAAGCAAACAGTGACATGATATTTTAGGTAGACAATACTTATTTTCAGCAGTGCAAGAGGGGAAAAGGAGCCTTTCTTTTTTCATTACGAATTTAACTTTAACACAGTGACGCCACATTCGCTATTTTTAGCCGGGGTCCGCACAAACCACGGCCCCCAAAATGATGTAACAACGCTCACAACCGGAGGTAGTACAGTATATTCTTCATAGCTGCCGAGAGGAGAGCCTGCTAGCCGAGTAAACCTGCGTCCGTTGTGTGACGTCAGAGGCACCTCTCATTGGCGGAAGCGCCTGCTCCTCCACGTTGCGCCCGCGTCGTGATTGGCTCGAGGGAAAGAAGTCGCCGCTGATTGGACGTCACTCGCGTTTTTTTTTTTTGTTTCCCCCCCCCCATGTCGACGCGTTTGCGATGTCAGCCCAGAGCGTCCGATGAGCCCAGACGAGCTCAGGAAGCAGCGGTTCTTATTTTATATTTTGTCGCGACTGAAACGGGAAGACGGGCGGTATATTTTTGGGGGCATCGGGGGGGTCGGGCAGACAGCTAAAGACGGTTAAATATTTTCTAATATTTTTAGGCTAGGTTGCTGCCAGCGACAGAAGAGCTTTGTTATGTTTTTTGGCGTTGATACCGGTGATGTTTACTGTCTATTTCTGACGGATAGCCAATATTAACTGGTTCCTCCAGCCTGAAACTGCCTAAATATTAGGCACAGAGCGGATTATTTAACATATTTCCCCCTTTATATCGCTGTGTGCTGGCGGCACGCCAATAATTGACTCTGGAGCAGGACACGGAGGTAGGTAAAATACAATGAAATGCATGTGGAATGTAAAATGTACCATTTTAATACTGTCTGAACAGTGCTTATTTGTAATAGAGGCTATCGTATATGACATGGGCAAGTTTGTTCTGACGTCAATTATGCACAAAGCAATTTCTAATGAATCCGAAAATAAAATCAAATTCAAAATGCAGGAGGGGGGGGGGATGAGCAAAATCCAAAAAAGAATAGCTTTAATTCTAGTTTTAATTTGCTCTTAGGTTAGTGAAGCATTAACAATGACTTCTCTATAACATTATGCCTGATGGACCCACTGATATCACAGATGCACTAAGTCAGACACTGAAACACTGTGGTCATGAGGGAACGCAAGTAGAAAGTTGTGTCATCAGCATATGGGATAAGATGCTATAATCTGATGGGGTTTGAGGAACCTTGTGGATATTAAATAGAAAGTGACCCGAGAGCCTTGAGGACCTTTGATCAATATGTGTATTTATGGATGTAAATGACCAGATGCACTTTGAATCCCAGACGGCATGGTTTTAATAAGGTGTTGCAAAATGGCTTGGGTCACTTTCTCAGGTAAAACACCACAACTTTGCAACACGATGTGAAGTACAACAAAGTAGAAGCTAAAAGATGTATTTTATTTAAAACAGAAAAGAAAATTGGTTCTACTTCAGCTAAAATAATACAGCATGTTGATCATTACAGTTACTGATAACGGTGGGGTTTTTTTTAAGGGAAAAGACTCTGCCTTCTTTTAGCCAATATACTGTGGCTGACAGAAACAATTTATTAGAACATTTTTGCCAATTTCCGACTCCGTTTTATTTGTTTTAAATGTGTCCTGTTTTATTTTTTTGTTTACTTGTGCAAATCTCAATTTTGGCAGCCGCCCCATGCCTAAATAAAAGTGACCCGACAACAAAGCCTTGAGGAACTCCACATACAAATATTTTTTTACTTGTAGATCAAGACTAATAAAAAAAAAAAAAAAAAAAAAAAAAAAACGTAACGCAAATGCATTTTTGTCTGTAATGTGTAAAGAACACAGCTGGCAGCAGAGCATCGTCAGGGTGGCATTGTTCTGGAGGAGTTGCAGAACCACCTGCTAAACCAAAACCTCGTCAGGTGTGCTAATTTAATTCTCTCTGCAAGTCAGGATCTAAACATGCAAACTTAAACGCGTATCATTTGAGTTAAAGCGACTGTTCAACGCATTCAAAACGCACCAGAGATGTTTGTTGTTCAATTTGCTTATTTCAGAATCTGAAATATGTCCGTTTCCTGTTGCTTTCGTTCTGGACGAATTACAAAGCTGGCGTTCCTGAGCCTGACGGTCATTTCAAAGTTTTGTTAAAATATTAAGGACTCCTTTCTACGACGACAGCAGCTTGGGTTGCGTGAAGCAGTTCTGATTGATGATCATTTTCCTGTTTGGGTGTTTTGGGAGTTTTTGCACGTGTGAGCTCATGTGTGTCCTCGCTGGCGTCACAGATGAGTCGTCTCATTCAAGACGGAAAACAGTGCTGTAAGGGTGGAGCGCGTCCGCCTGGAGAATTTTACGCATTCTGAGAAACCCGGGTTTTAGAAGGATAAAGGATTGTTTTGTTTGTTTTCTTGAGGGCGACTGCTGTGAATTAGAGTCAGCTGGTTACCTGTGAGCCGGTGGAACTCTGCGTTTTGAGGAAGCTTTTTAAAACCCTGTCAAAACTGTGTTGCTCTCTAGATAATTCCCCAAGTGTCAGCACTCGTTAAAGGGGGAATACGTTCTAATTTCCGCTGAAACAGATCTTTGAGGGACTGCCGCGGTTCTGCAGAGTAACCAGAACAAACGTCTTGTTGCCGTCTTGAACAAATGGTCAGGGCATTAATGCCGTACCCTCCCTGCTTCGCTGGACGCTCTTGTCGTTTTTAGTTTTAATGGGCTGCTTCAAGCTTGCATGCTTGAGCTTCTAAACAGGCTGCTTGCCTTCATAATGCCTTCCTTGTTATTGCCTGAGTGGTGCAGCCTTGTTTGTTTAGCTACAGGGTGGATCTGGTTAACTTCAAGCCAAATTTAGTCCCTTCAGATGGACTTAAAGGGCCGTGTAGCTCAGCTGCAGCGCGGCTAGCGTACAGCTGGTTCATTTTCTGCATTCTGCTGGACCCAGGTCGTCCATACAGCACCTTCTGACCAGTTTCCACCTGTGCTTTGGTGCGGGAGGAACTGGTGCCCTTCACAAATTAGATTTTCTGGAAAAGTCAAGACAACAGCTGAATACTACAAAACACGATCACAAAACCGATGCTTCGACCTTTTTGAATTCTGCACCTAACAATGAACCGAAGTATATAAAAAAAAACTCAAACTACAAGAATAAATAATAAAAGCTAAACTGAAACTAAACAATGTTTTACTGACAAAAACTATCAAACAGACTTTAAGGATTAATTAAAACTTTCTACATAAGACAAATAGTCACAATAAAATACAACTAAACTGTTATTAAAAAAAAAAAAAAAATCCAAACTGACCTGAAAACGTGTCTGAGCTAGTGGACTTGACTCGGTTACACCAGTTGTTTCAGGAGGAATTGGTCCAAATTCCATAATAACCATCTTATTTTACTCACGTCGCTAAGTTTAAATGCAATTCCACTCATACAGTGCATGTAAAACTCAAGTTTTACCCGTACTTGCACCTGGCAGGTAAGAGCCACGGGTGTTTTCACCTAACAAACAACGCTCAGACCAGGAGTAAACGGAGGAAATTAAACAAGCAGCAGCTAAGAGCATTATATTTCTTTAATAAGCAGAGTGATATTGATCCCAATAATGAATTTTCCTCCTGCAATGAGTTACCAGAATTCATAGGGCTGCAAAAACCGGTAGCCCTCCTTCTAGAGACACACTGTCTGCATTGGAAGTTGGCTTACATTACGCAGTGCATTGCTTCCAAAAACAACAACAACAACAACAAAAAAATCCATAACCCAGCCTGGAAAATTTGTCATGCCGCAGCCGGTCTGTTACACTTTCCTCATTATGTCAGTCTGAAACACAAGCCGCCCTGCTAACCTGAATGAGGGAGAGGTACGTACTCGGTCCGCTTCTCCTCAATGGAAAGAAGCCATAAGGTTTTCCCAAACGTCACTGCATGCGCTCGCACTAGCTGCATTTATTTGGCGCGTGCGGCCAAGATGCACTTAATGAGGAAAAACTGTGAACAGCTCACTGTGTCGGAGGCGGACTCGTGGAAAAACAGGGCAGCTCTGGGGTGAAAATAACGTTTAATTTAATAATGTTAAAAATAATATCTGATATTTAATAAAACATATCAATGGCTAAGGTTCCTGCCGACTTGGCAGTGAATACAATTTGTAACCCCAGTTCATCAAATGTCCAACTGTAATTCCCTGCAAGCCTTTTTTCTATTTTCACAAAAAACAAATCCTAACTATAATTTAGATTTGCGTAAAACTCCCAAACTGATAAAAAGAGTACCCAGTTGAGCCTTCCTGTTATTTGCTTAAAGTCTTGCTCTCTCTTGACAAGTCCTAGAAAAAGTAGTTTGTTTACAATTGGCTCCTTCCATCTCTGTCGTTCATCTTACCACTCACAAAATTGTCACTCTTCCACCACTCCAGAACCCGTCCAACTTCCCAAAAGTGACTTTGGACCCGTGTCGTGCATTACCACCGGGGGAAAAAAAAAACAAAGTTTCCGAACGCCACGTCTGGTTCTAATCGGACACCGTGGGATACCTGGTTCTTCAGCATGAACTGTGGTGTCATCTCCACCTTTATCTTCACCAAACTGAAGATAAAGAAACAGTAATCGTCCATTTAATATTATTTGTCCTAAAGGAAGTACATTTTCTGGGGGAAAAAAAATTATTTAATTCCAAATAAACCAATATTTGTTGCAAAGTAAGCAGTTTGTAATATTTCATTTTTGTTATATTTAGAAAATGTAAAGGGTGTCAGAATTGGATGAAGGACTTGTCTTTCAAAGAAGGATGTAATGTAAATTGTTTTTTCACGACTGAGCCAAACAGCAGAGAAAAGCCAAGCGTCGGCGGTTACGGCCACAGCTTCCCTATCGGACCCTAAATGGTTGCATTTTGCACCTTTCCTGCCAGCTTTGTCCCCTCTGCTGTGCATTAGATGTGGGCCTCGTCGCTCCACTCCCCTCTGAGGCCTGCGCTCTTTCACTCACCTCCCTCAGTCACCAGCATCCAATCAAAGCAGCAAGATTTTAGATACTCTTCTTGTATGCTGACTACCTAACCCAAGGAAGAAGTAGTGTTGGGCTGTGCTCCTTTCTTACAGCAACCCAGGTTGACAAATCTAAATAAACCCATTTTTCCTCCCCTTCCAAATCAGGGACTTTACAGCAATGATTCAGAGGTTGTTCCCTCAGAAGTCAGGAAGCGTCCTGTTGTTGTGGGACCGTGGGGGCCGAAACGGGAAAAGGGCCGGGGGAATAGACGAAACACGGCTCCTATCTCTGTCCCGCAGGGCTTGTTTAATGTCTTTGTGAGCTAATCTAACCCATTCATGCCTTTCGGATGGCGCGCTGCCAAATGTTTTAGTGATATACACGTCCACCCTTGTCCCTTTTTCCCTCTCTTACGTAACGTTTGCATAATCTGCTCTCATCAATATTCTGCTCCTTAAAGAGGAGGAAAATTCAACTTATTTCCTTATTTGCCTTTTAAGCAGTCTTTGAGTTGGGGTATGACTTTCTTTTTAATTTACGCAAGATAGAAAAGCAGCAATTATTTATGTTGCTGCAAAAAACTGATTATTAATGATGATATATATATATATATGTTTGGGTTTTTTTAATTTTTTTTCACTGCATCAAAAAAAAAAAAGAGCTCATTTTAAATTCTGATTCTTTTTTAAGGCTAATTTGTTTTTTTGTTTTTGTTTTTATTGCTTTTGGCTATTTTTTTTTTTTTTTTATATATACATTTCAAATGTCGTCCTGTTCTGTATTCATCGTTGAGATGGTGGACTTGCACCGTTATGCCATTGTCAACACATTATTTGAAAATGGTCTCAAGCCAACGATATCATTATCGCAATAATTTCTGTGGCGATTTGTCATCGCTGCCCTTTCAGAGCAGGGGCGCACCGATTCCACTTTTCTTTTTCTCTGACATTTGAAAAAGCCTCACCTGCTGATGTTAGGCAGATCAGATCTGTGAATACGATCAGTTTCTCGTGGAAATATCGTCCAGACTGATATATCTGCTTGCCACATCATGATACTACCATCCTCTCCTTACACTCTAGTCAACAGAACGTTTTCCCAATAGATTTATCAAGATCTGTTTGATTAGCATGTCTGTTCATGGCTTGTTCACCATTTTTTCCTCAATACTCAGATGATTTTATCATTAAAACTTTTTCCCTGAACTTGAAGGGGAATGGGAATCATTTGGCTGTCAGATGTGTTGCCGTTTTTTTTCATTTATTTATATATTTATTTTTAGACCTGCCCAGTTTAAACGAAGACCATTAATGTTGAAAGACTCCGCTCTATTCAAACCTTCAAATGCGCGCTGCTGAAATAAAACCCCGCGGGCCGTGAGCCATCCAGCATGTGACTTTCCATTTCGTGGCTCACTGGGATATTTTAGCGAGATAAAAGACAGAATCTGAAAAAAAAAAACAAAACAAAAACGATCCCCATTGCATTCATATAGTTTACCAGTTGGATACACATGATAATAAGAGCTAAGATGCTTATGGTTTCTTTCTGCTTGGTCCACTTCTAGAACCAAGATCATAAATTTCTTTCATAGCTGCCATGTATCATCCAAAATAGGCTTATTAACGCTTTAATGGGGTGGCTTCTTTGGTAGCTGACAAATAACTGTCTTATTAGAATATTAATAAAACATCTTTAGCAGATGATGAAACCTCCAGATAGCAGCCTATCTGTTTATTGTGGAGTGAGAAGAGTCTGCTGCCTGAACGGACATGTCGCACTTTATCTGGCTTTCATGTCATCAATGTGTGACGTACGTCATAATTCAGAAGGTTATGGTTATGAAATTCTGACAGAAGTCTGTGTCAGTGAGGCGCATCGCATCACAGTCCCGCCACTCTTGGCTCTGAATACGCGTCCCAACAGACTAGCCTCCAGAAATTGCTGTAAATTCTCCACAAACAGCCATCGATATTCGTCTTACTTTCTTTTCATCAGCTTCCTTCATCTTGTTATGGTCGTGGGACAATCCTGTCGGCTCCCACCGCTGAATGGAATTTAAAATGGTTCCATTTACTATCGCTTCCGTAAACAATGCAGTGTTGTGTGACATCACCGTTCTTCTTCTGCGTATTTAACCAGCAGTATGAACAGTCAGCATCAAGACGTGCTGCGTGAACGTCGCCTAAGCGCCTCTATGCTGTAATCCCGTGCTCCAACTCTCGCAAGCAAGTGCCCCAACCTGTTCTCGTGATAACCTGCCAAAACTCAAAACGGTTCCATTCAAAAGGTGACCTGCTTCCTCCTCAACTCGTCTGTTTGTGGTTTTGTTGTCCACCAGGATAGCATGGCCATGACGGGAGGGACGGCAGCTGCCCTTCCCATGAGCAACCACACCCGGGAGAGGGTGACCGTGGCCAAGCTGACACTGGAGAACTTCTACAGCACCCTGCTCACGCAGCACGAGGAGCGGGAGATGAGGTGAGCCCCGTTACCGGCCGACGGGAGAGTCTCCGAGCCTGTTGTTTACAGCGTCGAGTTTCACCGCTCGGGCTCGTAGATAAGGCAACAGTCCCCGAGACGGCGTGAACAAAACAAACGCCTGTCACTCTCCTGTTACGCCTGTCACTCTCCTGTTACCTGAGGGTTGACCTGTTGCTCAGGGAACTCCTGAAGGAGACACACGTGTCTCTGTTCACACCAACACCCTGCACCTCCTTTTGTCGAATAAATGGCTCTCTGGAAGCTTCCACTCCAACAGTTACATTCACTGGCTTATTTGGAGGAAACTAGAAACTGGAGATGTTTTATCATGAGTGTTTACTGTGAGCTTTATGCTTTGAATGACCTGTTTTATGTGGCGTCTTCCTCATTTTAGGCAGAAGAAGCTAGAGAAGGCCATGGAGGAGGAGGGTTTGCCTGACGAGGAGGTACAAATCCAGTTTTTTCATGTTCTTTTACATTAGATCCACAAATTTCAGTAGATTTATTGAGATTTTATGTGACATTCCAACTTATAATAGCTCAGGATTTTTATGTCTTCCACAAATGCAAATCTGGTACATTCAGCCTTCTAATAATCTAATGTCCCTAAATGAAATCCAGCATAATCAACTGCCTCCCTAGGTTTTATATAAATTCAGCTGTAGATCAACTGAATAGATGGCAAAGATGACCAAGGGGCTGGAATACCTTAGTTAGGCACTATACAAACATAAAACCACAGAAGAAATTCAAAATTGTAATATTTGAAGTCAGTCGGGCAACTCGGCGTCTCTGTACCGTTGCAGAAAGTGATGCGGCGCTCGCAACACGCCCGTAAGGAGACAGAGTTTCTGCGTCTGAAGAGGACGCGGCTCGGCTTGGACGACTTCGAGTCTCTAAAGGTTATTGGAAGGGGAGCTTTCGGAGAGGTAGGTCAATATCTATCAATAACATGAAGTTTATTTATATAGCACAAAAATAGTCATAAAAACATCATACAGTCACCGATTGAGAAACCAGATGGCACTTGATCAACAGATCAAGTGACGTGACATAAAAAAATGTCTATTGGTTTTCACAACTATTGATTACATGATGTGTTTGTTTTTTTTTTTTTATGTTTTCCCTTTGAACAAATAAACGTGAATGACTGATTGGTACATTTAAATGAAACAAGAACTTTCTCTTCGTCTAGGTCCGTTTGGTGCAGAAGAAGGACACAGGACACATTTACGCCATGAAGATCCTGAGGAAAGCAGACATGCTGGAGAAAGAGCAGGTGACTCCTTGTTCTGTCGTTCTAAACGCAAGATTACACCCTGCTGTGTTCTCAAGTTCATGGTGGGCTCCCCCTGCAGGTGGCTCACATCCGCGCGGAGAGGGACATCCTGGTGGAGGCGGACAGCGCCTGGGTGGTCAAGATGTTCTACAGCTTCCAGGACAAGAGGAACCTCTACCTCATCATGGAGTTCCTGCCTGGAGGTGCTTACCCTCTCGCCCCCCTACACAGCATCCGATGATGTTCGATAAGCGAGAAACATCTCTTGCCCTTCTGTTGCCAGGCGACATGATGACGCTGCTCATGAAGAAGGACACCCTGTCGGAAGAGGCCACGCAGTTCTACATCGCTGAGACGGTCCTTGCCATCGACTCCATCCACCAGCTGGGCTTCATCCACAGAGACATCAAACCAGACAACCTGCTACTGGACTCCAGGGTCAGAACCAAACCCATGACCCTCAAATGACTCCAGAGTCGTACGGTTTGAGGCTCGTGGTGTCACTCGATGTCCATTTGCTTTCAGGGTCACGTGAAGTTGTCTGACTTTGGGCTGTGTACCGGACTGAAGAAGGCTCATCGCACGGAGTTTTACAGGAACCTGACGCACAACCCACCCAGTGATTTCTGTAAGCCGCATATCCGTCATGAGTAGATTGAGCCAAATAGCAATAAAAGCAGCAGCAGCATATAATTGAGATTGTTCTATTTTGTTTCATACAATGCTTCTCTTCTTTGTTCTGTGTTTTTTTTTCTTCAGCTTTCCAGAACATGAACTCAAAGAGGAAAGCAGAAACCTGGAAGAAGAACAGGAGACAGCTGGTATGGCTCCTGTTTAGACTGTAGCTCAGGTGTAGTTTTGGCGTTTTCATGCACTCATCATGTGCATGTGTCAAATTTGATCAGTTCTTTTCCAGATGGAGTTAATTTAAAATCGGCGTCATCCGGCCGATTTTACATGTTGTCTATGCAACATGTAAAATCCACACTTTTACATGTTGTCTATGCATTTCAAACCAGATATTTACATACACCGAATAAAGAGACACATTTTTTTTTCTCACTGTCTGGAGTTAGACCAAACTTTTCTTGTTTTAGTTTAGTTAGATTTCTAATTCCTACATCCCTGAAAATATGGGGAGAGCTGTTTTTTAGAATTTGTCTTTGTAACGTCCCAAGTCATACATTTTTAAGCGACGGATACCAATGATGCTGACGATATAAACTTTTGAATTCGAGGAAAGTTTAAAAAACATTTCTAAAATTTATTCTCACCGAGGTTTCTGGCATTTAGCATATAAAAATAATCTTTGTAATTCCGACTAAGATAAAACAAGAAAAGTTTGGCCTGTTGAATCAATACAACAAACTTAAAGGGAGTGAGCCGGACCGATCTATTCCCTGCTTTCGACGCGATTTTCATATCTTCCATTTAGAAAGCTGAGTTTTGAATGTTGCGGCTCACTTTCAGGCTTATTCCACTGTGGGAACGCCGGACTATATCGCTCCTGAAGTGTTCATGCAGACAGGGTACAACAAGCTCTGTGATTGGTGGTCTCTGGGTGTCATCATGTATGAAATGCTCATCGGTAAGAACAGACTTCTTCTTGGGGTTGTTGGATAGATACGTTCAACGTTTAAGCTCGCTCTAGGGCTTGAAGTAGGAGTTCAAACCTCTGGAGATGGTACAGAGGCATCACCACTGATTCTTCCGTCTGTTGCGTATTGGGGTCGTTGACAGGTTACCCGCCTTTCTGCTCGGAGACGCCACAGGAGACCTACAGGAAGGTCATGAACTGGAAGGAAACCCTCGTCTTCCCACCTGAAGTCCCCATCTCAGAGAAGGCCAAAGACTTGATTTTAAGGTTCAAACATCGACTTTTCTACCTTCCGATCTCACGGGTAGATCAGACCGCGAGACTGGACGTGCTGTCTTTTTACAAGTTCTCAGTTCTGTTTTCGCTTTTCACTTTGAACTTTCTGTTGGGTGTTACTGAAGGTATTGCACTGATGCGGAGAACAGAATCGGAGCTGTGAGTGTAGAGGAGATCAAGAGTCATCCATTCTTTGAGTCGGTGGACTGGGAACACATCAGGTACAAACAAACAGGCTTTTCTAAACCCGGACTCACTTTAGACTAAACTTTTATCAGAAGATGCAACACCTTTTGTCTCCGTCCACAGGGAGCGACCGGCAGCCATTTCTATCGAAATCAAAAGTATTGATGACACTTCAAACTTTGACGACTTCCCTGAATCAGACATCCTTCAGCCAGGTTTGTCATATCAAATGTCTCATGTTTTCCAGTTATGAGAGTCTATTTTTTTTTATTTTGTAGTAAAACTCTCTTCACACATGCATGAGGTCACCTCTGTTGTAAATATGACTACTATTTAACTGCAAACAAAGCGAACTTAAAGGCACAGTGTGGAGAATCCGGTGACATCTAGGGGTGAAGTTGCAGAATACAACCCAGACATCACTCCTTCTTTCCAACATCAGATCTTTATCTCTGGCCTACCTAAGTCAATTGAATCAATTTTCTGTGTTCTGAACAGCCAATTCAACAGAGCCTGACTTCAAATCAAAGGACTGGGTGTTCCTGAACTACACGTACAAACGGTTCGAGGGCCTGACTCAGCGAGGCACCATCCCCACGTACATGAAGGCAGGAAAGGCCTGACACGCTCCAGGAAAGCAAACACAGAGACGTTTTAACGGACACAGGGTCGGGCTGCCGAGCCCCCGCCGGTTCTGACGGGCCACGCCGGTGCCGCGACGCACCATTGGCCCCTCGGCCTAAACGTAACCATTGTCACAAGTTATTTAGGTCCGCTCTGCTGCCAAGAAAACGCCCCACTGGAAGGAGCTGGGAAACGACGGAGCGTCGCCGCATTACCTCGGTTGTTTATATTTCACGTGCGCTGTCTCTAGCCATAGCTCTCGGGCCAGCTCTTTAACTAGGGCACTAATTAAGCATATCTGCATGTTCAGCTTAAAAGTTGACGGCAGGAATGGGGGCTTGAATACGAATCCCTGCTTTCTGCATCCTCACGTTGATAGTGGCGGTTACATTAACACAGCTGCAAACTGACGTCCGCTTAAAAGCTCTCAGCACTGTAATCAAAGTCTGGTTGACCGGAGAGAATCAGAACTACTGAAGCACACATGCTGCTGTGCTATACGGAGAATTCCAGCACGATTTCCGATGAGTTTCATAGCTCTGACCTGAAGCAAGTTCTGTTTTTCAATTTTGATATTGATGTTCGGTTTGTCGCCGCCTGCTGTTGCAGCGGCAGGTATCAAAGCGTTTTTAATCGGAATCTCACAATCGGTTTAGACAGAAGACATTTAGACTTCTCTATATATTGTAAGTTTCACCTTTCTATCTTTAATTGAGCGTCCTCTGTTTAAGTTGTGTAATACCTGCGAATGGATGTCAAAAAAGTACGAGCATCACACTCGGGGTATAATATTTTAGCAATGAGCAAACACCCAAATCCTGCTGGAATTCTCCTTTATAAAGGTGGGACACTGCCATAGTGCAGGTTAAATGGTGTAACTCGCTGCAAAGCAACAAGACAGAACTCGTAATTCTTCTGCTTAGCATCTGTCGGTGTGAGGCATTGCCAAATCGCTCTGTGTCCTTTTAAGATGTAAAACGGTCAACTTAATGAGGCCCAGCCTCTTGCTTCTTAAGTCAACAAAAACATGCAAAAGTGCCTTTTTAAGTAGCTAGATGTATCACTGTAGTTTAGGAAACATTAATTCGAAGGCATTCGTTAAGATTAGACTAGCGTAAAGCTGATTGATTTTGAGAGAACAGTAAAGGGGCAGCTTGAATTACATGTATAACAAAAAGCAAATATATAAGCCGGTGTCTTTTAGGTGATTTATGAGGGTTGTGATAATACAAAGGCAGGTTTTTATGGACGAGATAATAAAACAGGAGACTCTTTAACCATAAAAAGTGGAACTAAAATAGGTCAAAAACAGCATTAAGAGTGATCTCTCTAGCTTTGGAGTTTTTAATTTTTAATTTTATGCCCATCGCAGGATGCCTTTTAACACTTTTAGTCTTTTTTTGCTCCCTCTCACAAACACCCAAACGAACAAAGCACTCCCCGTAAAGCCAGTCTTTAACCATGAAGTCTCAGAAGGGGAGACTACGGAGTTACCAAAGAACTCTAATCATCACATGCCGTGGTTCGAATGTAGCCGTCGCTTATTCTGCACTTAACAGGAAACTACCTTTGAAAAGGAAGTCATTTCCATTTACTAGACCTAAACTTCTAAAGCAAAATGTGTGTGTGGACAGTGATATTTCTTAGATGTCCGCGAAGATTTCTAAGAGTAAATGTATAATCAGGAGGTGTACCGAAGATTTCCAGGAATCTCGTATGTTAGCTATTTCTGAAGGCCTCTGCTATAAAGTAGTTCTCTTCTTACATTTTCCATGTAAGTAATTTATTTGTCGAGCTACAATTGCCTTGGCCGACTACACTCGAAAATGCTACAAAACGTTGGACTGATGAGGGTTTTAGAGGCAGATATCTGTATATTTTTGTGCTATTTATGCTGCTCGTTTTTTTTTTTTTTTAACGTAAAAAATTGGCTTTTTCCTTTTGCAGACATTCACTGTATTTTAATTGGCTGTGTTTTATGTGAAATTGCACCCACTGATGTAAACAACAAACAGAAAAAAAAATTCAGAATCCTATGCACGTCTACGGACGTCTCTTATGGGTAATAAGGTTTGCAAGCCCTTGTTTTTCTAGTCAGCCACAAAAAAACGTTGTAAACTGGTATGTAGATGATGTGATCGGTAAGGAGTGGTGGATTCAGCAGGAAAGAGCGTGAGTTTTACCAGGCAGTTCCTGGCGCATCCAACAATCTAGAACAGTGGAGGAAGGTCACCAGACACAATGAGTGCTTTGTGGAGGCAGTTGATTGGAGGTTTGCTTCGAACCAGATGGTTGTGATGTGCATGTTCCCAGCAATACCACACAGCAGTCCTAAATTGAGAGTGTTGGACACAAGGGCCACCACACTCTTTGTGAAGGTTCCAAACACTCAAGATGGACCACAACACCCATAAATGTAGGGTTTGGAGATCTACAGGGCATAACTTAAGGTTCTCTCTGGTAATGTTTTGATGGAACCAGACAGGAACAACATTTCCCAGCTTGTCTTTCCTAAGATCTTATCCTCTACACTCGAACTTGACGATATGCTGAGGACGTAATTAAGCCATTTGATTCAATTGTTTTGGACCTGGGACACATGTAGATGTTGCAGGACACCAGGCCATAGAGGGCTAGAGTTTGACAAACCTGTTCTGTCATGATGAGGTCCTAGCTAGGTCTCCATAAATGAACATGTGTTGGATCACCTTGGACATCAAGTCCAACCCAGTGCTTACATCTTGAATCTTGGGTTGACTTGCCAGTGAAGACATTGGCCATGTTTTGGACTTGATGACCGCTTGTACCTACACCCAATGGTGCCATGGAACCAGCTGTGGGGCAGTGCTGCCAACTCTTTGATCTGATATCAAAATCATTGCATAACCTTTCGAAACAATGTAATTACTGAAGCATTACATTGCCACTCTGTTTGTTTCATGTTTCAAGAAATGGTCCTGCCATTCAAATTCTTACTTCTGCACACGAGTGGAGAAACAAGAGTATACGGATTGGCTCAACATATTTAAACTATTTTGGTCTTCTAGGAAGGTACGCTGACAGGGGGGGTCTAATTTGTTGAATTTGATAAACTTAGACATGGCATCCAATGTGTTCTCCATCTAGTCATGTCTTTCAAACGCCACAAAATATGTTTGTGGGAATCTCTGTTCAAACTTAAGTGTTGATGCAGAGCTTGGTGACATCACTGGTCCATAGTTTCAGACTCCAGAGCAAGGGTTGTTGCTGTTCACTAGAATGGCTGATGAATTCCAAGACTGCCTTTGATCAACAACAGAAAAGGTTTTAAGCATTAATGAAACAATCTCAAATTAGAAAATTTAAACCTCTTGGTCAGTTTTTGGTAGTTTCCCACAGATGTGTCTAATTTAGAAACAAAAACTGCTTTCAGAAAACTCCGGGAAAATAATTGACACAACTTGAAGACTGACTAGAAAAGGGACAATTGTTCATGAAGTGAACGATCTCCTTTTGTGTTGTGAGGTGATGTGTCTCACTGTTTTAGTGTTAAATGTCTGTTTTGTGCTAGGATTGACAGTGTTTGTTTTATTTATCATGAAGAAGAAAAACGGAGGGTGAATAGTTGCGATACGTGCTATATTTCACTTTATACAGCCACAGTTGACTTGAAATCCACTACGGTGTCACTTTAACAAAAGGAATTTTTCAACGAGGTAGTAAAAGGTTCAGGAAAACGTTTCTTATTTATCAAGCAAGACAATTCATTTGCAATGGACCAAACCAGTTTACTGCCGAGTAACAAAGAGTCTTCGGCATATTATTAAAGGGTAATGCTGCATGTTTCGTTTTGCCAAGAGATAATGAACGCAACTACATCGTATGGTGAAATCAACACAAAGGCCGAAAAGGCGAATGATCTTTATTCCCCTCCCTGTTGAAGGAAGATTCCCCGGTTCCACGGCTCAGAACTGCGTCATGATGTGTACATACTGCAGTAGACACTTGGAAGGCTACTGTCTGTAGATGAGAGAAGGGGATGCTCATTAATATATTCACTCATGTTGCTGAGTTTTTTTTGTTTGTTTTTTTTATGTTGATACACTGTTCAGAAATAATAAAATTAAAAATAATGAAACACTTGAAGTTTTCAATGTCTTTACTGTTTTGGGAAATTCCTTTTTTGTTGTTTTTTTTTTTTTTTGTTTTTGTTTGCCAAAGGCCATGTAACAAACACCACTGTCCAAATTGATACAATTGTTAGTCTTTTTCTACTTCCTCTCAACTGTTAAAAGAAACTCACTCTAGTTGCCAGGGATCAACGATGTCATGTGGTTTAACTTGGTCTTGCCTACAGAGTCATCTCTCCGAACTTTAAATACCTCTCTTACACTCAAGTCCTAAATGAATTACTTGAGACTTAATTTGAACCTTTTTCTACCTTCTAAGCAATGACAATAAACAGAAACCAGGCGCAGATCAAATGAAATGAGACTGTAAATCTGTAGCAGATGAAGTTTTGGCAATATAGAATCAAAACTCTTTACTTTCCCCTTGTTGAGCCACTAGGGGGAGCTCTTGGCGAGCTTTTATTTCATTTTCTGTTTGTCAAGATCTCCTGAATTAACGAATGGATAAAAACGGTTTAATCTAGGCATGGTAGAGATTCAATTACAAAATCAAAGTATGCCAGTCAAGCATTAATAATCATTAATCAATGTGACTTATCTTACAAACAGTGGTATTTTGAAGTCAGTTGTAATAAAAAATATTATCCTAGACAGAGTTCTTGTTCTTTAAAAGACACCATGTCCCAGGTTACTATATGTAGTAAACCGGCAGCTATAAGAAAACTCAGAAAACCCCTTCATGTGAGTCATCAATATGTTATGTCAAGAATTGGCCAAGAATTCACGCTGTCCCATCCCACCCTGCAAATCTAGTTAACCGGGTTTCTCTTAATCCCTTACCCCCATTAAGGAAACTGGGTTTCTGGTTTGGACCAAGAAATCAGGTTACAACAGAAAGCCAACAGCAAGCGGGTTACTTACGCACTCGAAAACTCACCTCACGGAAGAAGTGATAGTGACGTCATGCCATGACCCTGTTGTCATGACCCTGTTGTCATGGTCTTATTCTCCGCAGCTAAAACTGTTTAGCTGCGGAGAAAATCAAACACATAAAGATGGAAGTAACCTTTAAGGAACACTGATAAAAGGTCTTCTGAAGGTCATTTTGTGGAAGTAAAAGTTGAGATTAGACTCACAGAACCTTTATAGAACGATCCTTGGAGGTTTCCAAGAGTCACACTGTGGACATCAAAGGTAATCTCCAGGAAGCAAAGAAAGTTCCTTGAGGGTCCTTTGAATGAAAGTTTATGAAAGTTCACAACAGACTTCATAGAACCTTTACAGTTTTCCCTGAAGGTTTCCAGGTTTCAATACTATGATTGTTGCCTTCTGGAACCTTCAGCCAAATATCCTCTCAAAATTCCTAAAGAGTAACACTAAATGTTTAAAGCAGGACTTCAAGGAACCTTCAGAGAACATTCTCTTAATATTCAAGGAAAGCTTTGAGGAGCTTTCCTCGAGGTTTCCCAAAGAGCCACATTGTGGAGTAGTTAATCTTCAGGGAACCTTTACTAAAGGTTCTTTGAAGGTCATAAAATAAAAAGTGTGATATTTGACTTTGGTTCTCACAGAACTCAAGAGGCAATAAGGGAGCATTTTGTGAAAGCTCTCAAATTGTCACATTGTGAACATCACCAATAGCCTCCAATTAAAATTCCTTGAAGTCAGTAAAAAGGTAACACTGAATTTTAAAGCTAATCTTCTGTGAAACTTTAGGTCATTTACCCAAAGGATCCAGTTGTAAAAGTGGAACTTAATCTTTAAAGAGTCTTAGGGATCCTTTGTGGAGGTTATGTGTGGTGTGAAAGTTCACATTTACCCTCAATTTATCTTTGGAGAATGTCGTCTAAAGGTCCCCAAGCTGCAATGTTGCAACAAGGCTTCAAGGACCTTTTGGGGAAAATTCTGTGAAGATTTAGAAAAGATCCAATTGTAAATGCTGAAACTAACCTTCAGTAAAGTTTCATGGAATGTTTCTCTGAAGTTCCTGAAATATCACATTTGGGATGTTGCACTGTCAAAGTTGAAGGTATCATGGAATCTTTAGGGAGCATCATTCTACCAATGCCTTCTGGAAATCTTGAGGAATGTTCCCTGAAGGTTCCCTGAAAGTCATATCGTATTGAAGCTAATCTTCTGGGGGCATCTAGGGAATGTTCTCTAAAGGTCCCTGTAAATGTTGAAGCTAATTGTCAAAGAACTTTACCTAAAGACTACAAGGAAATCAAACAATGAATATTGCACTTAACTTACTTTCCGATTTAGGAATTAATCCCTGAGGGTTATTTCTGAAACTTTTGAACATTCCCTAGAGGGAAACATTTAGGAATGTCGTGTAACTTCCATTCAAGTTACTGAGAGAAGATTCCTGAAAGGTTCCTCAAAGGTCACATTGTAGTTGCTAAATGTAACCTTCAGTTTGGAACACAGTAAATCACAGAGAACATTCCATGAAGGTTCTTCATGCAAGAAACTTTTCCAAAACAGCAGCTGACTGTTCCTGGGCAACATTAAATGTTCAATGTGAAGAACATTGCAGATCTTGGAAGTTATATTTGCCTTCCAGTTGTTGGCTGCTGTTGCAAACATCATCATCATCAGTTATTAAATGACCACACTGAAATATTTGCTGGGTAACATTCCTCTGTCATGAGGAAAGATACAAGAACATTTCCCTCCGGAGTCATAAATCATAATTTTAATGTTGATGATTTCAATAGGTAGGTAGGCAGATTTATAGTAATTATAAGTCAAATATTTATTATGTATGTTAACCTATAAGAAATTCTGGCACTGACTCCTAGCGTTGCTACTCTGAACCATCAGAATATGTTTGTAATGTCTCTGTTTCGGCATCACCTGACCACGACGGTGTTCTGAAACGCGCGTAGAATCGCCGCGCTTTCTCCACGGACTCTTTCTAAATGGGTTAACGAGCCTCCCGCCGCCACGTGACCCTCGAGTTATATAATATATAGGTCAGCACGTTTCTCGCTGGCACGTGCAGCCTTCTTTCTTACGTAAAGTCTCGTGCAAATGTCTCGAATAACGCTATGTAGGTGAGCGCCGAAGATCGTCGATGCTGGCGGTGACCTATCACTCCTCACCTATATTCCCGAGCCTTTGTCCTACAAAACTCCTCAAGGTAAATGTTTTCACTGCAACACACGACAACAGTCTGCGTCTTATCCTTCGTATTGTGAGAATTGTCAGCATAAAGTCAGTTTACCATTTGTTTTAGAATCTGTTCAAAAGAAATCAACAAAATGCTCCAGCAAAATGCCCTACAGTTTACTATAAAACACCAAATAAATATATTTTCAAAGCATTCATATTCAATGCCAACCCTGCAGAACCTTCCAAATTGTTCCTTCTGGCTCAAAAGTTGCGTTTTATTGTCTCCTGACCACAGCTGGGTTTAAATCAGACCAAGCTCTCCTATTTGATCTTTGTTATTTGCGGCCGTGTCGGCTGTTTTGCGTGCGTACCCATTGAAAGACCTCAGACTTCCACATTAAAACCTTTTGATGCGTTTAATTCCTGCGAAACTGCGTTTCTGGGTTTGCTAAAGCACACAAACAGACAAAAATGATTTTTACATCCGACCTAGCATGGACACAGTCTTAGGTTGAGACTATTGAAAGCGAAAGTTATTATAATCCAACAGACTGGCAAAAACACTTTTATATGTGAAATAAATAAATAAATAAATACATAATGTGTCAGTGTTTGAAAAGCAGTGAAAACATACTTAAGTGCAGTATTGCAAATATAGATGGTGAATTAAAAGTTGAATCCATTATGTTAAAGTTATATGTAGTTTAATCCATCATTAAATAATTAAAACTGTTACTATGGCTCATCAAATGGACCCTAACATTTGGGTGGATAATCTGCACAACAGTTTAACTTGAATAAAATTTAGTCTTGTGCCCATAAGGTGGATTTGTAAACTGCACTCCAGCTCCGTATGTTGTTTCTGAAGAAACTCGGTCTTCCTCTACAAGTGACCTTTAAGCATATGAAAGACCTAGACTTAGTAGTTTCGGCAAGCATCTTTACATTTTTTTTCTTTTATTATGCAGGTTGTGTTGCACATTTCTAACCAAAAAAAAAAAAAGAAGAAAGAAAAGGTACCCTTGCACATCATCGCCTCATCAAGAAAGGGCAATGGAAAATCAGAATTCAGATTTTTATATATTTTTTTCCCCCTTCATTATTCTGACTTTAACCTTCTAAGAAAAACACTTCTGGGAGTAAAGTCAAAATTCTGAGAAAAAAAAAGCCAATTTCTTTTTCAGTGCCCTTAATCCTCCTCATTAGTCAATTGTTCCAAAGTGTGATCCGAACTTGTAGCCTAATTGTGAAATTAATTATTTCTGTCATTACACCGCCATTTAGTAAAAATAATTTTTTTTTTTACAATCTTTAATGGCCCGGGATATGAATGGTTTAATTTGGTTAAAAAAAAACAACAACAAAAAAAAAAAGATTTATAGTATTTTTTTTTTTTTTTGGCATGACAATTGATTTGGAAAAAGAAACAGAGTGAGACCTCCGATGGGAGCAATGCAAAAGCTGGCAGCGGCGTCAGATGGGTGACGCGCTCGGGGCTCTTATTGAGGTCACAGAAACGTGCGCGAGGTGTACGGGAAGCGGAAGAGTGAGTGACTCGGCTCCGTTCGGCATGAATCAAAAATGAATGTATCAGCACCGCCGCGCGCTCGCTGCACGCTTCCTGTCCGGCCATTTAACTGGTCTTCAAACGGATTATTACCTGTCACACGAGTTGTATTTTGTTCATACAGTAATAACTACTGGCAGTCAGTGACTGTCTCTATTAAACTGCATTTGGAAAAAAAATATTTAAATACCCTCAGAACGTTGCAGCTTTTTCGACTGTGGACCTGAATGAACCTTTTAGGTAGCTAATGGAGGATAAGACCGGCATGAACTCTCTCCTCCTTTCCCCGTCCACTATTGAGGGTGTTCCTCTCTCTCACACATCCCTCACGTTTCTGCCCCCTCCCCTTTCCACTCCTCTGACATCGTTCTGTGTAAAGAAGAAAAAAAAGGAACGACGCGAAGAGGAGGAGGAGGAGAGGAAGGAGGGTGATGGAGGGGGGGTTGAAAAAATGAAGTCAATTATACAACACCCCGGCTATCTGAAGCTCCCTCCTTCCCACCGTCTCTTATATGCTTTACACCACAACAGCTGGTGTCTCAACATGCGCGGCGGCTCTCCGTAGCCTTCACCGGGAGCACCGGCTCCAGTCCGCAGGCATGTCAACCGGGGGCTCCGACAGCACGGCGGACAAACCGGCAGGTAAGCCCCTCGTGCTCCGGTTGTCAGTACTTTACTTTGGGTTGACGCTCCGGTTTCATGTAGCCTATTTATTTATTTATTTTTATTTTTTTTGCTGAACTCCTGCTTCACCTTCTTTCCCATTTCTAACAATAAACATGTTTAAATCGAGATACTATTTAAAAGGTCTGTTTCGACTTTTTTATCGTTCAGAGTAATTCAAGCTGCCTTGTCAGTGAGTCTTAGTGTCAGGTTTCAGCCACGGTAGTTTTCCGTGTGAAATTATCGCCGCCGCTGAACTATATTGTTGAGTTATCTAGTCGCGCGCTCCACGTAGTTCGCTTCATTCAACGTACGAGCAACGGGCGAGCACGCGCACGAAGCGCAGTTGTTGGCTCTTCACCAGGCAACGCCGCTATGACGACATATACATAGTAATCCCCCACTCCCCCCTAAAGTTTTACCATTTTATATCATTGTTATATTTCCAGTTTTATCCTCGAAGCTAGCGGTGAACTTTTCTGTACCGTCACCAAGAACTGCCCCCCATCGAGGGCTTAGCTCGTCTGCGTCACGTGTTTCCACGAGATACTGTTTCTCTTTCAGGCTTCCTCCCGAAAGTGGGTCAGTAGATCAGTAGAGCAGCGCTGCCTTCGCCGTGCAGCAGGGGGAGGCAAGCTGGCTGGTTCCTGCGGCGGCCGAGAGCCGCTGAATCAGCCCGGGGTTAGAGCGCAGGAATGTCGAGCACGAAAAGACCTCGGGGAAAAGCGCCACAATACTCACAAGCGTGGGAATGTCCCTCTAAAATGGGTTTTGATCAACTTATACGCGACGCTCCGACGACTCAATTCGGTATGAGTCGCATCAAAACTCAACGGCAGAGTTTAAAGGAAGCCTGTCTTTAAAATACACAGTGACCTTAACTCAATAAATGGAATATGCCTGCAAATGAACAGTTCCAAAAATTCAGTTCAGTTGAGTTTTGTTTACGTCAGGCACATTAGAAATAGACAGTTGGAAGTTGAAAGCATTCCGCCTACCCTGTATTTATGACAGAGCAGCTTAAAATGTCTGCAAATTAAGATTTAAATAGACAAAAATAAGGAAGTAAGCCGAACCCCTTGTTTGTCCTGCACAATAAGAGCATGTGTTCTTGTTTTTTAACGCGCACCATCTACACATTGACTCTTTGCTCCATGATTTTCCATTTCTCTCTTCTCCTTGTGTCTTGTCCAATTGTTGTGAACTAATGCCTAAAACTCACTTGTTTTTTTAATATTTTAATTAACTTAACATTTTCAGCTGCATTCCCCCTTCATGTCCTTGTTCAAGCGTTGAAACTTCACCCGCAAATTAAACTGTGGAGATACACAGCGCATTGCAAATGTCTAAACACCCCCTGCACTTTTTCCACTCAACTTATAATTTGATTGTATCCTGTTCATAAATGAGGTTCACTGGTGTTAGTTTCAGTGATAGTCGTGCAAAAGCAGCCCCAGGCATCACAGATATCAAATCATGACCTCAAACCGGGCCGGAGAATAGTGAGTCATCCGAGTCTCGCAGCATGTCAGTGACCTTAAAACAGACCTGGCTCCGGAATTGCTGTCTCGGTTCCTGCATGCATTGATAGCAGCCCTAAGAATAACTCAAACTCTTCCTGACGTCTCACGAGAACCTTGGTTTTTCTTAACAGAAGCGACGGTAAAAGTCAGCTAAGTCTCAGTCTTGAGGCATCTTTTTTGTTGTTTTATAAAAGAATAACTTGAAACTTGTAGAATTTGCAGAAGCTGCTATTCTTGAACGCAGCTGTCCAGGATTTGATTCCTAACCACGGGATATTTAGTGTATTTTTCTCCCTTTTCCCCCATTTTCTGTCTGAACAGAGCAAATAAATGTCTTTTGCTCTGGAAGAAGTAACTTTGGCTTCTTTTGTCACTCTTTTTACATGGAATCCTTAAACCTTAATATCATCAAACGTTTGTCAATTTATTATTCATGAATAATAGCAAAGATTAAACAGGTCTGGCATTAGGAAATGGTGACCATTTCAAATTAGAACGCGTGTTTTACTTATTGCAAAGGGCCAAAAATACCCAACAATTTAACGACTTAACAAGACCTCAAACAAATCGTTTCACAGAAAAAACTTCATTACTAAGAAACAAAGCAGACTCAACTACTGGCTGATCAAACTGGTTTGAACAATTAAAATTGCGAAGTGGAGAAAAATGGAGGAATGGGCTGAAATTTCATTGTCTCGATGTGAAAAACTGCTAGACGTAGCTCCGAAGATTTTGCAGCTGTTATTGCAGTGAAAGAGTGAAAAGCTTTGACTGGCGGTGGCAGTAAACTCATTTTTATGAGTTTTTCTGAAGAATACCCTGACCTAAGCTGGAGGCTATTTCTACCCGTGGCTGGGTCTCTGTGTCTGCGGGGACCGCATGTAAGTTTGCTTGGGAATTGGCATAAATAACGTAAAGACACGTGCAGCCAGGTGTCAAGCAGCTTGGACAAATTTTCAAGGTCTTTTGACCCACTCAGTGACCCACTAAACGGCACCGGAAAGATTAAAGAAAATATGTTGGTGAAATTCAGCTTTTTCCCCACTGCTGGTTTAAATCTTCTTGAGTACTCCCAGGTGCCATTTGAGCCAGAGAGGCGTCACTGTGACATCTCAAAGCAATTTATTTTATGTTTAGTTCATAATTAAGCAATTTTCATTCAGATTGATGCTCTGAACCAATTACTTAGCCCTCCTATGGTCTCAAGAGTCAGGGTCAGTTGGACTCCGCTAGCTGTTTACCCTTTCTGATATCTATCGGGTTGCACTGACCTCATGTTCGCTTTTACAAGGTTTTGTGGGTGCGCGCGCGTGTGGTTGTTACTGCAAAATCTGTTCTGAAAGCACGGTCTGTACCATGAGCTAATTTGCACTTGTGCGAAAAGAAATATTTCCAGGGAGGGTATGTTTTTATTGCTTTTTCCTTTTTGTGTGACATTGTCGTCATAAAAATAGAATGTGATTTAAGGGGAATAACAAGAAATAAAGAAAGGCTGCTTGATTTTGCAAGACTGCTGCTGAAAAAAACAAACAAAAAAAGAAAACAGAGTAAATTTATGTACAACTATCAAATGTGAGGAAAGGTAGGTTAATGAAATAGTTTTTTCATGAGTATATGGTATATAGTATTGTTTAGTCTGATAACACTTTTAATTATTTTCATAAAATGTAATTACTGTAAAATTAAAGATATTTCTTTTGCACACCAGAGGTCGCTCTGATGGTAGCTACTGGCTTACAGTCTAGTGGGTCCAGTCTTCTGCTTATAATCTTTGAACCAAATTATGACTATTATTCATTAAGAGAATATCAACATTGTCTTGGAAAAAAGTTTTCTTATAACAAATAGTATTTTAATTTATTTCTATATGTATATAATGTGATACTTTGTTGATGTACATTTTAGAAATGATCTGAGATTATTTCTTAAGTGCGAGCACAAATGAGTCGACCGTACAATCTTGCTTCCGGAAGAGTTTGTTTCGGGAACTGACGGTCTGACAGTACACCTTGCTTTCTCGCTGGAGGATTAAATTCAAAAACACGGCAATCTACTTAAATCACCCAATGTATAACGATTAGCCATAAAAAATCCAGTCAATGATTCAACAGAGGCACTATGGTGGCCCTCCACAATTTATTTAGCTATATATATATTTTTTGTTCATAGAAATAAAAAAAATAAAAAAATTGATTAATTACAAAATGAATTATATTGTAATTTAATAAATAGTATTTAATGAATTAAGGAAAGAAAAACCCAACATATTCATATATTTAACTTGTACAACATAGTGACAGCTTCAACAAATATGGAGAAAACATATTTTTTTATTAAAGTTACATACTACCGCTTGAATAAAATGCGACTACATAGCATTTTTCGAGAAGTCTGGATTGCTTCATGTGTATTTTGCATGTTGCTTGTGGGGAGTCATTTCAGTAAGCTGAAATTAATAGAACAAATTTCAGCAACCTACTTGCATGCTGTATGTGGACTGTTGCATGTAAAATTCAGGAGTAGTAAATATTGTGCTAGTTATCAGTATTGAACCAAAGAAAGCCAGGCAGTTGCAAGCCTTTAAAATTGCTTTTGATGGGTCAGATAGACTCAAAAAATTGTAACAGCAGCTGCGTGGGGACCCAAGATTTTTGGCAGTGCCCCTGAATGGATGTCACAATTTAAAGAGTCCACCCAAGAGTTGTAAGTAGGTCAGTGTTCCAGCGGTTATATAAGGATTCGGCAAGACACAGAACAAACCTTATTTACGCACACATGCCATTTAACGGCCCAAACCTGCACAGCTCGAGGTTTTGAATGGCAACGTTCAGTCGGCGTGTCGCAGTTCGCTTGGAAACAGATGACTCCAGAGCAAGACTGAGACAAAGCAGTTAAGTTTGAGTGTTTGAGAAAGGAATGTAGCTGGAAGCTGAAGGGTAAAAGAGTGATGGGAAATGGCAGGATTCTTGTGAAGTTAGTTTTGTTTTTTGTTTTTTTTAAATGGAATACAGCTGGAGGGAGATGGGTAATAAACATGAGAGCATTTTTGAAGACAATTTACCCGAAATTGGCAAACGTAATGAGTCACCCAATCACTTCCATGGCTACAGATGTATTATTCACAACCCTCGGGCACGATCTGCTTGTACACAAGTTTATGACAGAACGGAACGCTCTCAAGCGTCGCAGTTTCACAACTGGACTGTGCAGTGAGTAGATTTGGAAAGCTTGGACAGCTTGGTGGTATAGGTTTCTATAGTCAAAAAGTTGTTTCCACGCCTTACCTCATCAAAATCAAAGTATTGGATTCAGTAATCCAAAGCACACCACCGGTGGATTCTAGAGCAGTTCTCTGGAGTGGTTAATCATGTTTCTCTGTTTGGCAGTTCATTGGGCAAGTCTGGATTTGGCAGTTGCCAGGAGAATGGCCTGACAACAATGTGTTAAGTCGTTTATTTAATTGAAGTGATTAGTCACTGCAGGGCGCCCTTGCTTGAAGACAGTAACTCTACTGCATCCTCTGAATGATAAGACTCAGAAGTTCTCAAACCAGATCACCTCCTCTCTCTACTGTCAACACCCATAATAGAAGCAGTTTAAGGGTCAGCCCTGGTGGAGTGGAGAACAACAGGCTGAAGGAACATATTTGACTCTGTACCCAGAACAAGCACACAGTTTTTGGTTTCGGAAACTGGAGACCAGGCATCCTCTTGAAGTGATATGTGCATCTCATGTCAATTTACTTAACAATGCCCACAGCATGTCTTTAGGGATATGCTACAAACCTTTCTGAATGGGAAAATCAAACTTCTGTAACCTTCTTTGTAAGTATAACCAGTATGAGAACTAGACTTCCCCTATTGGATCTTATATTCAACACTTGGTCTTAACTTCCTGTCCAGCACCCTGGAATGAACCTCAATAGGAACCACAGCAGGCAAAAAACTGTACCTTATTTTTTTTTCTGCTTTATTTTTTCTTGACATCCACGAGTCGACTGGCATGAGAGACCGCTATAGTTAGTAGGACACAACAATGTTTAAATAGGTGATACCGGAAAAGTTTTTTCCCAATGAATGTCAACACACAAGGTCTTCCATCAGATCACTGCCCAAAGTTCCCAACTGTCTCTATTTGCGTTTTGCGTCCTGCTGTTACCCTGATACCATGTCACAGCCTGGGCCCTTTTTGGGCTCCAGGCTGCAGTGCTCACTCACAGTCTGCTACATTCCTGTCCTGCTTGTCCTCACGTATTAGATCGAGCTGCAGAAGAGGAGGAGGGGCCAATCCAAGCAGGATCCACGATGCCATCTGTCGAGCTGCCAAGGAAACGGAAAGGGGAGGTGGAGGAGAGGTCAGACACCCGTGTACAGTAAGAGCGGGTGTTGTCTGTGGGCATAAACAACCTTGGTGTCTTTTTACTCCTGTGTAGTATCATAAGCGTGACACTGTCCAATGGACAAATTGTCCCTGCGGAGTATAAAATGACTCACATTGTCTCTGATCTCACAGGCAAAGCCTCAACTTCAACTTAGAGGATGACCTCAGCAGGTACTCAGCCTTCAGGCCTTTCATGTTGATTATGGATGACACATTAAGTTTGATTTTGATCATTTTATTTGTAGATCTGAGGGAGAGGATCAGCAAGTCAAGATGAAATGCTTCAGGTGAATCTTTATTCATATCCGAATCATCTGAGTAATTAAGGAACTTCTGACGTCAATGGCTCTTCAATGAGCTCTATGAACTCAATTGGTTCTTTACTGAATTTATCACTTTATTTTACAATCATCATATTTTAAATATTAAAGATGGAAATATGTACCTGCAGGGAGCCTCACCGACAGATTGAAAAACGACGGAGGGACAAAATGAACAACCTCATTGATGAGCTTTCCGCCATGATTCCTGCGTGCCAGCCCATGGCAAGAAAACTTGACAAGCTCACTGTTCTACGGAAAGCCGTACAACACCTGAAAGCCCTCAAAGGTACTTCATAACCGTTCGCACTGCTGTTGAAAAGGTGGCTGAAGACGGTCAAAAAGTGGACTCTGTTTGTTTTCAGCTGGGGCGAGCGGTGCCTTTGCCGATGCCAAGCACAAGCCTTCCATCCTGCCTCACGATGACCTTCGGCACCTTCTGCTCAGGGTAAGGTTCTAAAAGATAAAGTCATAAATAGTTTGATTTCATCATTGGAAAGTCTTGGTGCCAGCTGCCTCTCATTTGACTCCACTTAAGCAATGGGACAGATGGCCTTACACTTAATTTCTGAATATTTTTGAAAACTTCTTAGTTCATTTTTGACTTACTTAGAGCCTGTAAAGTACCTAAGTTTAAACAAACCCACATCACCTCAAGCAAACTCTTGTCCGCCTGCAAACCCAGGTCTGGATTCAATGAAAGTAAAGTCTGGTGTGGTTCGAGAGCATATGTGAATGCCAAGCGGACCAGAGAGCGATCCAAAGCCAGAGAGCAACCGAAAGAGCAGGGCATTCTGGGTATACACAACCAAAACAAACTCTTGAGTGCAGCACTAGATGGAGAAATGGCTTGTGGTGTTTTGCCAAAGACAAATCCTACAACAGCTAAAATCTGACGCCACTTCATTTTTGTTTGCATTTTGGGATGAAGGAAGTTGCTCTTAGTGTCTTCTTCAGAGGTTTTTGTGTTGCTTTTTTTCTGTGGTTATTGGTGCAGCGCCACCGCAGGTCAGATGGTAAACCTGTTTTTCAAAAGGTTTGGTTTGGTTGACACAGTGCAGTTTGAAAGTGAACTGCAGCGGCTAAAAATGTAACATTTCCTTACATGAATCTGCGCGAGCTGAAATGAAGCCATTAATGACTTCAATGCTTCTCTGCGGTCTTTGCTTACGCTGTCTTGACATTGTAGTACGTTGTGTATTCTTCAATGAATCAAATTTATGCTTGTGATTTAGAATTTTTTTTTTTTAATTTAGCATTTGTTTTAAATTAATACGAGACGTGAGTTGCTGCTTTTTCAGTCATCTATTGCATATTCCTAAATCCTCGTCATAACCAGAATATTTTCAATGGCGGTGCAGCAGCGTGTTACCACACTATATAAGTTCTCCTCACTTGCATCATAGCCCTTCCATTGTCTTACAATGTTGGCAGATACTCCCTTTGAGCTTTAAAAGCTTCACACATCTGTTCTCACGCTCCTCAGAACAGGGAGCCCATATGTTATAGCTTGGATTTACTAAAGCCAGTCTTTCCCAGTCTGGGATTATGGCTTCGGTCACGTGCCTGAACTGTAGCCTCAACTTTCCCACAACATGTCCACTTCCTCTTTTTTTTTAATTTTTTTTTTATTTCTCTTTCTTTTTTATTTGGTGTCTTCATGTCAAGGCAGCAGATGGCTTCCTGTTAGTCGTAAGGTGCGATCGGGCGAAGATCCTGTTCATCTCAGAGTCCGTCTCCAAGATCCTTAACTTCAGCAAGGTTTGTTCAGGCCACACTGCACATTTTGTTGTCAACATTTATGCTTGATTTAAAATAAAAAATAAAAAAAAATAAAAATTCCCAATAAAATATGTTGACATTTGTAGTTATAATGTGAAAAGTGTGAAAATTCAAAGAGTAAGCAAACCTTTACAATCTGTTTCGAACCCCGAATTATCTTTGATTTGGATTTGGACTCCCTCAGCCTAAAGTCTTTGTCTTTATTTAAATATGTTCTGATTAAATGCGTTACTCGCGCCATAAGTTTTATTCATTAAAGTCAGAAATATCATCAATACATGCGTTTCTCTTCCAGGTGGAGCTGACCGGCCAGAGTTTGTTCGATTTCATCCACCCCAAAGACATCCACAAGGTGAAGGAGCAGCTCTCGTCCTCAGAGATGCTCCCCCAGCAGCGCCTCGTCGACGCCTCCAGTAAGACTGCCGGCCAAACCGAACTAGAGCAAGCCAAGACGGGAATCGGGTGCTTTGCGTCAGAACTTGTGGTCTTCTCTGTGCAGCGGGTGTTCAGGTCCAGGCCGAAGCCCCCGCCAGGCCGTCCCACTTGGCCACCGGAGCCAGGCGATCCTTCTTCTGCCGCATGAAGCACAGTCGGGTCACAGGGAAGCACGAAGGCAAGCACTCGCTGCCTGCCGCGTCTAATAAGAAAGGTGAATTCCAGTTTGTCAGATTCTGAAATGGCCGTTCGGCTGCACGCCCGCACCGCTTTGCTCTTTTTGGTTGATGAGTTAGCGTCTAAAAAGGAACAGAAGACTTTGGTTTATACAGGTGAAAAAAAAGATGTGGTTGGATTCTGTCAGTTAGAGGTTAGAGGTAGTAGCACTTCACAATCCTACTATTAACCAGTTTATTATTTGCATTAAATGTTCAAAAACCGCCAGAAAGAATTAGTAAAGTTTGAGGAAAGGGATAAAAATAAAGTTCATAAACAAGGGGGAAAAAACAACCAAAACTATTTTGTTCAACTTTTGTGAGTGACTATAAATATTAAAAAAATGTTGGGTTTTTTTTTGCCTCTTTTCACTAAAAATAAAAGGAGACAATTTTAAAGACGAAAAGTAGGTCTGGGTGATCTGGACGCTTAACAAACAAGTGAAATGGTCCAGGATCTGCTGAAACGACATGGCTCGAGGTCTGACGCCATCTTGTGGTACAACCTGATCACTACATTGGGGAATCAGTAACCTTCCAGGTGCCTCGTGCTTTTAGTTTGAACCGCAGCTTAAAATGTTGCGTGCATCTATATTCATGCAACAACGTTTCACTGCCTTACCAGCTGCATTTTTGCACATGTGGATTCTTTTTGTTTTTAATTCACCAAATTAGTTCAAGCAAAACAAGCATTTGCACACTTGCAAACAGAGGTATTGATCTACAAAATAACCGATTAAATATAAGAACAGGCCGCACAGTGGCGCAGTTGGTAGCACTGTTGTCTTGCAGCAACAAGGTCCTGGGTTCGATTCCTAGCCTGGGGTCTTTTTGCATGGGTTTTACGCGTTCTCTCTGTGCATGCGTGGGTTCTCTCCAGTCTCTGCATCCAGCAGTTTTTAAACACTGTTGGTGCTGAAACACCAACAGTCTCCAACAAGCAAACATAACCTCCCACTACAACAGGTCGAGCGTCATCGCCTCACGCGTTGTTTCTGCCCACAGAGACCTACAGGTACTGCACCCTCCACTGCACCGGATACATGCGGACCTGGCCGAGCGGCCAGCTGGACCCGGAGGGCGACGCCGCCGACAGGGAGACGCCCAGCCTGAACTGCCTGGTGACGGTGTGCCGCCTCCACCCCAACGTCTCCCACCAGCCCCCTAACGACGTCAACGTCAAGGCCACCGAGTTTGTAACCCGCTGTGCAATCGACGGCAAGTTCACTTTTGTAGATCAACAGTGAGTTTGCACTTTCTAACTACGTCCATCCGCACCATTGATCTTGTCCTCCCCCTCCTTGGCCCCCCACAAACCCCTTCACCACCACCACCCTCGCCCTCGGTTACGGATTTGCTGTGAAGCCACGGTTCAGCTGAGAAAGGAATGGCAGAGGCTTGTTGTGGCGTCGATTCCTCTGTCAGTGGAGATAATCCTTTCTGTCTTTGCCGTTGTTTCTCAGAAGAAGCTGTGCGTCTTGATGGCATCACATGACAATCTCTTCTCACTTTTTGGGAAGTAATTACACAACACCAATAACGTAAAGTGATTCAAGTTTATCCAATTTCTGGTGTGAAATGTTGAGGCTGCTGTTCAGCTGTTGCTAGAATGCATCGTATTGGACACAATCTTGGGAGGTGGAAGGAAAGACGGAGAATGAATGAATAGTTAAACTCCACCCCTTCTGTTTCCTACCCAGGGCCACGACAGTCATCGGTTATTTGCCGCAGGAAGTTCTTGGCACCTCCTGTTACGAGTACTTCCACCAGGACGACCTGCAGCACATGGCAGGGAAGCACCGGCAAGGTGAAGGAGCAAATTATAATCGTAGAAAACCCCAACTTTCAACACCTGGAAGAAGGTTTTCACACATCATTTCGAAGTCCTTAGGAGTTCTCTTTGATGAAGTCCAATGTCTTGCGCAGTTCTTCGAAGCAAAGAGAAAATCGAGACCCAGTGCTACAAGTTCAAAACAAAACACGGCTCCTATGTTACGCTCCAAAGCCAGTGGTTCAGCTTCACCAATCCATGGACCAAAGAAGTCGAGTTCATCGTCTCTTCGAACAGGGTTATCTCGTAAGTGTGCTTCTCCACTCAGATTCGGTTCGTATTTCATGCATTAGATCTGCAAGCTGCAACGCTGCTCTGCACCAACAGGGGGCCTGGTCACACAAAAGACGAAAGCGAGGCTGGCAGCTCGAAATCGGCTCAGGGTGAGGTTTTCATTCAAAACTGTAAAATCACGATGTTGTCTTCATATTGCCTTTCACACTTGTAAAAAACCACGTATGGTTTTTTCCGTCCCCTCCCAAAAGCAGGAAGCTTTGAGTACATGTACCTCATAAAATTAAGTGAAAACAATCCGGGGAAATGAATACTTCATTTTTGAGGCTCTGCTTTAACAGAAGACGCGCAGCAAATCCCGGAGATTCCTGGCCTCTCCACTGGCGTGGGCACCATGATCTACGCAGGCAGCATAGGGACCCAGATCGCAAACGAACTGAGCGACACATACAGGTAAAACGCATTTGGTACGACATGTGAGAATTAATTCAATATTTTTAAAACCGCCATGAGAATAATTGGACGATAACATTAAAAAAAGTCCAAACAAGTCATGCAAGCAAAGCGTTGAACCATGTAAGACAGAAAAAGGCAGATCTAGGGTGCATTCACACCAGCCGTGTTTAGTCCGCTTTAATCGAACTCCAGTCTGGTTGCCGAGAAACTTCTGTAGAAAATCATAATTTTCCAAAGCATGTGTACTATCACATGCTTTTTTGGAACAAATAAAGGTATCCTTTGTACACTTTAAATGTACATTGAAAAAAATATACATTTTTACAACTACATGCAAAGTGTATTTTTAAAAGGATTATCCAAAGTATAATTTTACTAATATTTTTAATTAGAACTTAAGGTGTATTTTAGAGAAAATATACTTCTAGAAAGTGTTCCAAATATATTTGTGTCATTCCCTTCCGCGGTTCTTAGCGCAGTGCCACCACAGGCGAGGAGGGGAACAGGTTTCTCAACCGTTTCGGTTGGTTTGCAGTGTGAAAGTGAACCGCACTGAAAATGCAACAAATGGTCCGCGTTGTCAATGCTGCAACCTTCAAGGTTTGAATACCCGAAGCGCATGTCACCAGAGTTCCATGTCTATTTTTGACAGGGCAAACTCGTCCCCGTCGAGTGGAGCTTCTAGTCCATTTGGTTCTGTCCAGGAGAAATGTCCACTCACCAGCAGGAGCGTAAGTTGCCTCACCGCTACTGCAGACCGTCGACCACAGCATTTTTCCGAGCACGAACAGTCAGTCTGCTTGACCTTTGAGCTTTAAGGCGCCTCTGACTCTTGCAGACTCCCAGCAGAGAAGAGGAAGCGGGCAGCTCTTCAGCCTCCCAGTCCCAGGCTGATTCCAGTAAGGAAGCTGCTGAAAGCGGCGGCGCTCCTGAGAGTCGAGGTGGTTCTAGTTTGTTGGCGACTTTCAAACACAACTTCAGTACAATTGTGTGAAAATCAATGTTTGGTTCTCCGTCGGAGGGAAAATGATATTTAACAGTTTGAACGACCTGTTTTAAGTAGTCGGGTAATCAGGCTAGCAACAATTAGCAGTACAAGCTAATATTTTATTTCTCAACATTGTATGCATTTAAACACAACTGCTAAGTTTTTGTCAATAGATGTTGTTCAGTACTGATTTAAAAAAAAATTCAGACCATTGAAAGTCGAAGTAAACTATTGTTATTAGTTATTAATATTGTCATTAATAAACTACTGTCACTGTTGCAACATATTAGTTTGTGTTCAGATGCAACACATCATGTATCAGCACCCAAATAAACCCAATGCAAGTAAACAAGACAGGATTCAGGGACAATAACTTGCCATGAAAACAGAACCCTCAACGTTGCTGAAAGTTCCAGATGAGAGTTTCTGAAGTTCTCTCCTGTTCGCTGTCCCCCAGGTGAGCCGTCCCAGCTGGACCTGGACGTCCCAGGGCTCAGCAGCTTCAGCAGCGACGAGGCAGCGATGGCGGTCATCATGAGCCTGCTGGAGACGGACGTGAACATGAGCCAATCGGGAGACTTTGACGATTTACACTGGCCTTTCTAGAGGGAATTCGGACTCTCAGCGCCCCCTCTCAAATTCTTGTGCCCTCTTTTTTTTTTTTTTTTTTTTTTTTTTTGCCAAATGCCACGAACCTGTGAACCGTTCACACAAACTGTTATCTGAAGGCTTACCTGTCCTCAACCAAGTGAAGGCGCTGGACTTGTCCTAAAGGTTGCAACATGTCTTACTCGAGGACAGAATATCGTGACTGATCGTCTTGTTGGTTTCTTGATTCTTGCTTGAAGCATGTTGAGGTTAAAGTGCCCCTGGAGCCAGTGGTGAGTCAGAGTCTTCCTCAGCGAGACCGTAGGACCTTAAGGCGGGTCCAGACCAACACTTTCAGCAGAAAACTAAAGGAACAAAGTATTTGCTCTGCTGCCATCAGTTACAAAGGTGGAAGAAGAAGAACGAGACTCCTGACGAATTCAGTGCTGCTATAGAAACTCCTCAAACTTTGAACAGTCGTGTATCCACCGATACACGGTGAAATGTTTTCATGTTTTCCATTACATGGATGATTGTCTTTCTTTTGTTGTTGTTTTCATTTGCATTTTTAAAGCCCTATTTGCAAAAAACCCCCCCCAAAACTGTCAAGTAAAAGTGAGATCATTCTCTAAAAGGAGGTGTTCTGTCCAAACTTGTGTTGAGGGATTGCCGAAATAAGAATATTGATCCTTCCAGCTCCCTGAGGTTTTGGTGCTTGAAAAGTTATAACTCAAATCGCCCGCACGTGGTTTGTGTTTCACGATGCATAACAATTCTGAAACTAATTTTGTTGTCACTCTAAAGTGAGTAACAATAAAGCATCATGATACACCCGACATTATTAATTAATTGGGTGCAACCCCAATTAATTAGGGCGAAGATTATTTTTTCTTGTAGAAAAATATTCTGCCGCTTTTTATCAAATGTCTTTTCCATTCTTTTTTCTCTCTCACTGATCAGCGAGGACACACACAAATTGGCTACTGTGGATGTTTTTGGGCAGGTCCGAAGATTTTGCCACATTACTGACACATCTCACAAAACCCTATATATACATATATATACATGTCTACCATCGCTACAAAAATGATGCAACATGGCTCACAAATCTGTTACATTAACCCTTTTTATGCCACTACGTACTGCGTCCTGTGTTACGCGGACGTCTCCATGCTTGAAACTGAAAGTGAAACTGACGGCAGGCCCAACTTCCTGATTGACTCAGCTAATCGTTTATTCAGTTGTTATAATTGTCTAAACATTTAGGGGCACATAAAGAAAACAATCTGAAAATGAGACGGTGACATAAGGGCAAAAAAAAAGAATTACGTCCCAACCCTGATGCAGCCACTGAACGCCACACACTTTCCCCCAGTAGACGTGGACTATTCCACCATGGAAGCGCATCAGGAGCGGCACACACACCCGGACAACGGAGAGTACGGCTTGACAGCATCTTCACAGAGCTCCCAGCCATGAAAAAAGTGTCACATTTTACTAATTCGAAGTTATAATCAAATGTAAAATACTTCATTGGCATTTATTGCAGAGGATTATTAGGAATTTCAATAACTTTGCCTGGACCGTAGATGTAAACAGTTATATTTTTCGACATGGATGCCCCCCTCCCCGCTAAATAAATGTATCTAAATTAAAGGTTGGGATATTTTACATTTTTATTCGTGAGGTTATGCAACTTCGTTAAAAAATGTATTTGCTGACTTTTTTACGCATCTTCACCAATGAGTCTTGGTGACGCTATGAAGGCAGATGAACAATGACACAGCACAGAAAGTCCTGTCATTTATTTATGTAACAAAGCCAAATTGTACCAGCTTCCTATAAAACATTCATTCGGTTCTGTCAGTTTCTACTTACTTAAGGGTAAGTAGAAACCAGCTGCAGCCAAACACATAGCTGTAACTCTGTGTGTATGAAATGTAATCATGAAGATAATACTTTGGAAAACACTGAACTATTCTCACTCCTTATTTCCCAGTTGGCTTTCAGGCAGAATTTGTACCTTTGGTTTGCCATGCAAGCAAAAATCTGTTTGTTTTTTTTTCCCATGTGCCTCGTGTTGCGGATTGTTCTTATCTGTCATAAGGTGGCGTTTGAATTCACGTTTGCAAATATGATTCCTGGGTTGGCAAATAAGCCGAACGTTTGGGATCAAGATGGAATCTGTTTCATTTTCCAAACAGCAGTTGCAATGCACTGGATCCTCAAATGTTGAAGATATGACGCGATTGCCTTGAAGACGCTCGTGTTGCCAGTCAACGGGAATGAAATTCTTCATCAATTCAAAAACAATCGATTCATGTTGTGTGTTGGCACCGACGGATGCTGGACGATGAAAAGACATTTGTTCGGATGATGGTATGTTGTATTCAGATGTCTAGCAATGAACACTTTGACAGAAAAAGAGAATGATTCAGAATATTTAATTCACTTCCAGTTTTATTTTCACACCAAACGTTATTTTAAGACATTAGAGAGAAATCGAGAAAATGAAATTAATTGATTGAGGCGCAGTTGCCTTTATTCATCTCATTGTCCTTTGTAGGAAGCTTTGCCACAAATGGATGTCCTTTGCTTCCTACAAAGGACATCCATTCGTCTTGCCTTGGACAGATAGAACAGAGGACCAATGATGACGCCAAACTTAGGGAATAGCCTTGACAATTCAAAGACAGTACACATTACATTGTTCATTGTTGATTGCTGGTGATACTCATAAAGAACAACAGGAAACATCACAAGGACTGGGAGGAAAGACATCACTGAAGGCACCATCACAGCCAGCACGTTACTGGCTGCCCGTCTCTTCAGGGAGGACACACCGCGGGCTTGGTTTCGGACAGGACTTTTCAGCCATAGTGACCGGACCACACCCCAGAGGGAGGCGAGCATCACCAGGAAGAGACAGGATATGATGATAGACACAGGCACCATCATTCTGACCATGTCTTGCATCAAACCTGAGCAATGCAAGAACGCAAAGTTAAAAAATATGACCAAGACTTCTGGGGAAAAAGATTCTTAGACAAAATTTGAGATCCCCAAATGCATCGAGCTCCTTCATTCTCGCTAACAAGGCATTTTGCCTGCTCTGGTGGATGTGACAGCTGGAGTTTTTCTGCTCTAACCCAGCACTTACCAATCGCCGAACAAAAAGACAAGGTGAGCGTCCATGCCAGGCCAGAAACGGCCACGCGATACTCCCATCTCCTCAGCCTCAGGTACAGCACCGGTCGGACCACTGCCACGTAGCGCTCAACGCACATACAGGCTAACAGCAGTGGACAGCCAATCAGGTTGAACATACTGAAGATGTCTTTTGTTATCTTAATTCCATACGGCGAAATGCTGGACACTGAAACAGTGGATGGCAAGAGAAGTTTTCATTGTTCATTGTCTTTATTTCCTCACCTGTTATCCTCACCCTCACCTGAATGATTAGTTGCGCTGGCCGGTTCCATCGTTCCATCGTAAAGCAACTCAACAGGCATAATTACGAGGTAGAGGAGATCCATAAGAAGAAGATTCACGCCAAGAACCTTGAAAGCAAAGTCGTTTCGTTCAGATCTTCTGGCAGAAAATCGTCAAAGACAGTACCTTTCCTTTCCTGAAACACGGGTTTAATTCAACACGCGTAATTACTTGCTGCAAACTGGTTGAATCTCTTTTACCTGCGAGGCAGAGAGTGTTCTCCTTTCTTTAACAAACAGCCAAAGGAGAGCAGCGTTGGCCACCAACCCGGCGACCAGGACGAAGATGTCAGTGGCGAACCAGACGTCACCCAGTCCCAGCCGACTGCAGTCCACCATCATGGCGTGTAAGTAGTCAGTCTGCTGGGAGTTGTCATTGCTGAGGGTGTCAGGAAGACGCATGTGGTCGCAGTCTTTTGAGCAGGGTCACTTCAAACACAGCTCTGTTAGATAAAAAAGTTGTGATATTAGAGATACTTGCAACACAAACGTAGAGTTTCCCATTCTGCCAGATGTAACTTAGCACTCCCCTCAAAGTGGACACAACAGGTTTAAGCGGTTCCCAGAACACAGAAATGAACAATCCACAATTTCCTCACCAAGTAACCAGGTGAAAAAAAAGAGTACCTACAAAATATGGAAATTGAACAATGTGCTCTGCATGCTATGGCGCTCTGACTGGGAAAATACAGAAGAGAAGGACATTTTTAAAAAGTCAAGATTTTCAGTAATTAATGTATTATTTTCCACGTATGAAGCTAAAGAGACAATGTTGCTGCCATCGTCTCTTTCTGTTTCTCCTCTTTTAGAGGTGCTGCTGCCGTTTTATGTCCCGTTTCGTCGCAGTGTGTTGTGCAGCTGTTGAGGCGCCATTTTGTTGGAGCCATTGCTCGTTAGGAGCTTTAAACTGCTAAGAGCTGCTGCGAACTACAGGCAGTTCACGCAACAAAGGGCTGGTTTTGCTCCATATCTTGAACCTTATTTTCTACTTTTGCCATTCAGACTGTCGAGTCTCCGGTTTTGGAAGGGAATCTGCCATAGTTCACTCCTCTGTCCCATTGGTGTCCCGTATTAGTATTTTCCCATAAACAGTCACTTCTCGCTCTTTTGCCAGTAGTTGACAGTAGGTACTTTCCCACGCAACATTAATTTTCATAGGGTTAGGGTTAGGTTAGGGTAATATTCCTTAAAAATGTGATCATCCGTTACATGCATTGTGATTCCCCTCACGTTCGACTCTGGACTCGATTGCCTCTTTGTACTGAAAGTCCAGAGATCTTTGGCAGCAGCATCAGACATGCGAGGTGCTGACAGGTTGGGAACCAACAGAATATTTAGCAGAAGTATTTGCGGCAGCAGAAACGCATCGGCGCTCACGCTGAGCATCCCCGCTGAGCTTCCAGGATATTTCCAGACTGTCGGCTGCGCTTCAATCTGTGTCCCACAGATTGAAGCGCTGTGGGACACAGATTATCCCACAGATAAAGATCATGGAGCGTTTTGACAAAACGGCGTCGAAACCCAAATGATCCGGAAACATTCCGTCGTGAAACTGAACACTAATTGAGCACGAAGTTTACGTTTAAGGAGCAGCATTAACCTGCTCAGTTAAAATACTTTTAAAGTACATGCATGAAAAAAAAAAAGGGCTTTAAGTTACAGACAACCAGCCAGCTGATCACTTGCAGTTCAGTCAGAGCTTCTCGCTGCAATTCTTTATTTTGTTTGCAGTGAATGAAATAAAAGATACAAAAAAAAAAAAACAAAAACCCAAAACGATAGAGGATCTCTTACCTCTTGAATGTTCGTCAATCTTTAACCAGCCGGTTCTCGCTCCTGCAAAACTGTCATGCAAACACAAGAGATCCCAGCAGACACAAAACAAATGAGCAGGTGTTCACTCTTGATTTATTTATTTATTGTTCCACCACAAATGCAAAAATCATCTTCTTGTTTTGTCTGTCTGAAGATGACACATCCACACACGTTCAGATTATGGTGCTCAAATGCGACTTATTTCAATAAAAGATAAATAAAGCAATAAAGTAGCAATGCTGTTGATTTTTTTATTTTTTTATTTTTTTATTTTTTTTGCCATGTTGCAATCAAAACTGAGCAGTTCTAGTGCACTGATGTTACTTAATCACACAGGGCGAATTCGCAGTTTTATAAGCAAAACTTTTTTTGCATTTCGAAAGTGAAGTTATGACTCCCGGAACGAAGCGCTGCCATTTGAGCTGGAGGGAGAGCAGATTGGGGTTGGAATCTGTCTTTAGACGTCTGAACATTCAAAAGAACTTTATTGATCCCGAAAGGGAAACCGAATAAACATGAATGATTGTGAATTATATTTCTAAGCTCTTCATTTTGGGTGATAACTTTCGACTTTGAAGCGGCGCGGAGTTAATTCGCTCCTTAACATAGAAAATATTAAGCAGTGAAGCATGATTAATGAAAGGCCTGTGGTAAATCTGGAAGAGTTGCAGGTGTCCACAGGTCAGCTGTGAGAATCTGTCAGCAGAATGACTATAAGTCAGTGCAGCACACTCAGACTGTTATGGAGGAATGGCAAGAATTAAATGATTGCCCCAACTCTTGCAGGGGACACAGGAAACATGGACGAAGTTGCTCTGGTCAGATTGAGAAAGCCTCTTCTCCGTGGGCGTGGCTTTAACTGGTTCTTCCCCAGTCAGTTCCAGTCAGTTCCAGGCAGATTCGTGTCAGGATCGGATCCGTCCAGGATTAGCCGGGTCACGCCAGGTATCGAATGCAAGCGACTCGTTTGGCAGCAGACTGCATTCGTTGATTGGCCCGCTTTCTGCGTCAATGGTTCAGGCAACCCGTAACAAACAAATATAAAGAAAAACAAAATGATATTGTCGACATATTGACCAGAGCTAATGCCCGCTCACATTCAAACATTCCTGCCCATAAAGTGAGAAACACACTGCCAACAGGTATTTGGCTAGACCCGAACCAGACATTAACCGGCCAGAATGAAAGTTGACGATGGAGAAGGCGTTTCATATCACAATCTGTGGCAGTTAAAGGAAAGATGGACGGAGGCTAAGTGCATAAGAGCAATCGTGGAAGACAACTTCTTAGAGGCTGCGAAAGACTTGCTCACTGTCCAGCAGCACGATGATCCTGAACATGCATCCAGAAATACAGCAGAACAGTTTAGATCAAAGCACTTTTATTCGTTAGATCAATCAAGTCCTGACCTACATGCTATGCTTGCTTCCCAATTCCTATTGAGCTTGAGCATTTGTGCACGGAAGGGCAGACAAAAAAAAAAAAGCTAGCAGATACCCCAAAAAATATTACAGTTGTGAACTTGTAGCTCATTGCCACCCAAAATGTGGAAGGATGAAAGAGAGACTGTATGTTTACCTTTGCAAGGGTCTGTATCTATACAGCTAGGCTTAAAACACAAACTCAACAGAGTTTACAATGGATCAACAATAGTATTTGCATTCTTTTACACCACGTTTATTATATAAAACCAGAGATTATCTTAAAAATGATCATCTTCAACATACAGTTTACTCTTTGAACTCTGGTGCCGTCTGACTCAAAGAAAGCTCTACAGACTTGATCTAAGCAAATCACGATCGCCCTGTTAGGGAATGTCACAATGTCTAGTCAGTCAATCACTCGAATGCTGACTTTTGTAAGATAACACGCAGAGAAAACATGAACGGAACTGTTTTGGTGTTGAAGGTCAGCTGAGAGGCTCTCGCTGCGTTCTGAAATCCATACAAATAGTGCAAAATAGATTTGTTTAGAGGCTGGAACAACAGCAGCGTTTCAGTCACAGCGCCGTTTGTGGCCATTGGACCGGAAAGTACAAGAATATTAAGAAGACCTGCATTCATTAACTTACTCACAGCTCTAGTCAATACACAAGCATAATTTCACTTAGTTAGGACTTAATTAGATCAGCAACACCTGACAAAAAAAAAGGCTGATAGGGATCTTCCTTAAAAGCAGTTAATGATAGAAAATACATTAAATGGCTTAGAGCTGCCTAAACACACCTACTATGGCAGGTTTTTCTTACAAATGAGGTTAGTGCAGAGATTACAACCCCAACCCAAGGTCCTTTGTTTACTGGCTTGATAGAGTTCCTTGTAAGAAAGCAGAGTTTTCGCTGATGGCCTTCTGTTTCACCAACATTTCAGGTAGAACTAAGAAAACTCAATTGTTCACTGGTAAAGTGCTGGCGGTAGGAAAAGTGCTTTAAGCATGCAGTAACAAGGAGTACTTTGTTGTTTGCTGCATTTCCTTCGTCTCTGCTCTGGAGCAGGAGCATTTTCAACAGAGTAAACGGGGATAAGAAAACCTAAAAGGACTTCTTCAGAATGTGACTGGGGCCTTTTCTTTCTTTGCTCTTCCTCTGCATGGCCAGCTAGAACACCCTGTAGAGCAGGACAACAGAAGACAAAGCTACTGCCACGGCCTCTGAGGCGGTGGGTTAGGGTTGGGGTAAATAGGAGCTGGTGTTGGGTGGGGGTAAGTAGGCACAGCTGTGTTGGGGTTGGGCGGGTACGTTGGCGTGGGGTACTGCGCCATGATCCGGGGCTGGCTTTGGGTGATGGTGTGGGCAGGGGAGGAGCCTGCCGAAGAAGACGGGGGGAGGTGGAGGTACAGAGGAGCCGATGGAGCGGAAGGAGCAGACGGTGCAGTGGGAGTAGGAACCCTCTGGAGGACGACGTGTGGGTACAGCTGGGACTCAGAACGGTAGAGTCCAGGCAGAGAGGTCTTCAGCAGACTCTCCTGACTCCTGAACAGGACACAGAACAACGAGGAGGACACGGTCAGTCAATGCAAGCCAATGCAATATTTGATTCAAATGTCTAAAGTTCCAAGACTCAAATGGTATATCAAGTCCAGAGGACTCCAGAGGGCTTCACATTGCATTAAGTCATTAATGCAATGTCACATGCTAATGATAGAAAGCTACTGGGGCACACTGATAGACGTAGACCCTTTGACCATCAATAGCAGGCAAGGTGGGTGGAGTGTCTTGTCCAAGAACTCAGTGGCAGAATATGGAACAGACTCCTACCACGGTCAGAATCATCGTCCCTAATAATGATTGAATGTAATAGCTGGTGTACACCTCCAGTGTAGAAGCACATTATTTGAACAAATCATAAAATGCCAATGAAATTTGTGCATTAGCAGTCAAGGAGTGAAATCTAATATTTTAACATATTGTCTTTTTCCTAAAATAATGGCCTAAGCCAGTTATTGCCAAAAGTGACAGTATATAAGAAACAGTTTTTGTGTTTACTGAGGTTATGTCTGTCTAAAATTAAAATGTATTGAGTGTAAGTGTGACATCATGGTAGTGTACGATAAATAGGTTATCATACACTATGTCCAGGTGTAGAAAATCTTAAGTTTGAATATTATTTTATGTAAACTTTCCAATCATTTTGATTTGGTTTGTTATGATGGTTTACCGTTGGTATCCTCTGTTCTCGTATCCATTGAGGCCCCCTGTCAGGTAAAGGGGACTGTCGGGTGCCAGACGGGGGTTCATCCTTTGGGACAGGTGGAAAATCTTGGGTGGAGGGAAGGCTTCCCACTCGCCCTCTTCCGTCTCCAGCCAGCATTCACTGCGGCGGCCTGATCTCTTCTCTCTGCGTCTGACCGAGACAAAGGTCTTTCAGCGAACTAGAGAACAACCAACATGTCTCTCAGCCAAACGTCCAAGCCCACCTGCTCCGGCCGTCTTTCTTGGCACGGTCCCGGCTGGATCGCTCCTGCAGGCAGCAGACGAGGAAGGACAAGGACATGGCGAAAATGACGATGCCGCTCACAACTGAAGCCAACACGGCCACTCTAAGTCCACGGTCCTCTGGTCTGGGGATCGCTGTCATAAGATAAAACATGCATATATTAACACTTCTGATCATTTGTTATCCATCTGGACCAGACTGACTTTAAGGCTGAGCCATGAGACAATGACGGTGACCATTAATAATGCAGCAGACATAAATCCATTTCAAGATGGATCTATGCACCTTCGCAGACGGGTAGGTAGTTGCTCCACTGCGCTTTGCCGCTTCTGACATGGCAGGAGATTTTGTCGCTGCCGACCAGCTGGTATCCCTCTCTGCACCAGAAGGCCAGCACACTGCCCACCGACATGCCTGTCCCACTCTCCACGTAGAAGGAACCCCGACGAGGTGGCAGGACGGGGACGCAGGACATACCTGATTGAAAGGGAAACAAGGACAAAGCATTATCATGTGGACCCTTGTTTTTATTTTCACTCTGTAAAGCGGGTGGGACAGCTAGTGCCATCAAGCTGTACCAGGTTTGGTTTTTAAATTGGCTAGTGCATCTTTCGGTTTACTGTTAAAGTTCAGAGGAGATTGAAATCCAAATTTTATGGCGACCCAGCCTGCGTAGCAATATTGCATTAAGATTTTGCAAAGCTGGAATTTATATAATTCACATTCATACTGTAAAAACAGGCAGTTAATTATATCATAAATAAGGAAGTTTTGTGCAGATTGTAAATGTTCTAATGGCTTTTTCATGTTTCCAGATGTCGCTATAATGAGTAATAGCCAGAGGGGAGCAGGATTCCGCTCTATGACTTACAGTGTCAGCATGGATGTAATCTGTGAGTGTGTGTGTGTGTGTGTGTGTTTATGAGTGCGTGTGTGAGCCTGTCATCCCACTGTAAGACCCTGTGAACATGCAGACTGCTCTCTGCTGATTAGGAGTGACAGATGGGAGGATTTCTGCAACGCCAGAGACAAGAGAGAGAGACGATCCCGTGATCTCATGCAAAGATGATGGCAGTCACGTCAAAGCACACACACCAGACACGTGCACATAGGGATACAGGACAGAGCACTGGGAAAGGATGAGCAGGCTGTTAGTTTTTGTTCTCGTTTTTTTAAGATGGATTTATTTCCGTTCCCTTGCATATTTCTTCTTTTATTTTCTTTGCTCCTGTTTAGATCATCCAGCCAATTTTACCCTGAGTAAATACAAAACCTCATTAGTCTGGAATGGTTTCCAAATTCAGTATTGATTCTTAGTGTTTGGGTCACCTAGATGTTTTTTGTTTACGTGTTTTGTCCTACTAGAATTTGTAGATGGTCCCTAAGCAAATCGTCGCATTCTGGACTCTTGCTAACCGGCGTCTCTGGGATAACACACGGTATAAAATGCCATTACTGACTGCAGTGAACCATGAAGACAATGTCTGCCGAATCCTCATTTAACTCTGGTTTTTTTGTGATTTCCTGGGGATTATCAATCATTTTTGCATCATTTCAACCAGGGTCTTTAGCCTACATCCAGTATCTGGGACAGAACCTTTCAGGTTTGATGATTTTGAAGTGTTTGCAGCATCGCATGGTGTAACAAGTAACAAACAGTAACAGAGTTAACTGAATAGAACGCAGAGAAGTCCAGAGCCACAAACCGGCGAGGCAGATAAACGAAGCGGAGTTGGAAAATGTAGACTTGATTTTTCAGTCAGAAAATATCATTACTGAAGTAGGAATTGGGTGTGTTTTGTAGGTCTGTGCGTCACCTTCATAATTCCTGCTGCTGAAACAGAATAGGATTGTCTTTCATGTGTTTGACAAATCTAAAACCTGCCCAAAAGGATAAGAATGACTGAAATTTGCATCTGAATGAGATCAGGATATTAAACTGAAAGGAGGTGACAGTCATCCGAGTAAACTACCGTTCCACTTTTCGGCAAACGGGGAGCTCATGTATTGCTTATCTGACTGTGCAGTAAATCCCCATTTATTGTTACTTTTTTTTGATCCATCATCAGATGTGGAGAAATGTAGGGGATTTTGCTGAAAAACACTGAGGTCCAGGTGTCACTTTTTTAAAATTTGAAAGTAGTTTCACAGGAAACAGGGTAATGAGAGAGGGGGGAAGACATGCGGCAAAGGCCGGGAATTGAACCTGCGACCACCGCCACGAGGACGAGGGCCTCAATATGAGGGTGGTGTTTTGCCCCTGCGCCACCACAGGGCTCCAGGTGTCACTTTTGCAGAATGCTTGTTCTGAACAGTGCGCGTACACTTGGATCAGTGGTGTGGAATTCAAATTGACCTACTGTGAACGGCTACACTGCTTCACTGTTGAGTTACTGTGTTGACATTTTAATGTTACATGAGTACATTTTATGTACTGTGGGCATTATTATCACCCATCATAATATTGGGCAATTATTATGCAAAATATGACTGTCAAAACAGTCTGTGGCAATCAACCTTCTGTGGCGCTCATCCTGTTCCTGCTAAGCCTCCCCCAGGTGATGTGGGAGACTTATTTTTTGCAATTTCATCAATTCTGCTTACGTCATTAAAACAAAGGGGAAAAAAGCAGTAGAGTGAGACGCATAAACAGCCTGTTGTTGGAAAAGGACTGAAAATAATTTGTGTGTTTAGATGAAGAAGAAGAACATAATTAATCACATAAATAAACTATAACATTCCCAACCCTCAGAATCTCCCTGAGGGTTGTAGCTCCTGGTGGGGAGCAGCAGTAATACAAACTAAAACTCATGACGATATTATTTAAAGAACATTTCCTTCACACCAATTTGTGTGTCTATGACAAAAGCAAGAGGCTGAAATCAGCTCAAGCATCGTGTGTGTGTGTGTGTGTGTGTGTGTGTGCGTGTGCGTGTGTGTGCGTGTGTGTGTGCGTGTGTGTGTGTGTGTATGAGTGTTGACTTAGCTCTTTGGTCTATTTGCCTAATCCTCTTGCTTCGCTAATACAACTCCGACACATCCGACCCCGGCAACCCGGTCGTGCCAACCAAACATTCACTCTGCTGCCTTCTTCTTCACGACTATCCCCACTTGTCTCTGTCAGGAGAGTCACTTGGACTAGTATGTGATTAAATAAAGATTAGTCCTTGTTCCCACAAACTTTTCACAGATAAACCCGGAGAGCCTCGCTACAGTTTTCTCAAAACCTGATTTTCATTTATTTATTTTTTCTTGCCACATTTTACCGAGTTAATTCCAATAACTTTGATAAACATTAACGGGATTTTAGAAGGTAAACAAAGAGTGGTGGAGGGGAGTCACAGTTTTCCAAATCTCTTGGTGTGCATTTGTAGGTCTTTTTGCTCCGATACTCCAAAATAAAAACTCAGAGCAACCCACTCCAACTCCAGTCTGTTTGCTTAGAAAATCTGGTTCATTTGGGGGGTGAATCCGTAATCTAACTCTGATCTGCCTACAAATCAACGTCTCAATAAAATTGAAATGAACTCTGGTGTGATTTGAATACATGTGTGACTGCAAGTGGGAAAGCAGGAAGCAAACGAAAGCACAGGGCATTCTGGGTAAAGCCAAACACACAAAACAAACGTGTGAGTTTAGCGCTAGCAAGAGAAATGGCTCAAATTCTTTTACCAAAGACAAAAGAGAAATCCTACAACCAATTATATCTGGTTGTAGGATTTCATCTTCAGTTTAACATTTTGTGAACTCTGTGTCTTCTTCAGAGGCTTCTGTGTTGTTTCTTTCAACACAAGACAGAAACAGCGCCACCACAGGCGAGGAGGGGAACAGGTGACCTAGAAGGCTTGTGTGCTTCTGCAAAAAGGGGGCTTAAACTGTTTGAAAACAAATCCATGTCACACTTTTTATTAATGAAAATGTTTGCAAGCATCATTTCCATTCTACTTTCCAATTGTCCACCAAGTTGTACTGGACTGTCGAAAATCACACATGCATGGCATTCTGCGGTTGGAACCTGCTAAAATGTGGGAAAGTTCAAGCTGTACTTCTCCAACATACTATAGAATATCCCATTCTTCTTGATGGTTCGACCTGAATATATTTTTATACCAATTTAAAGTCTAAAAACACGTGGCTTCTTAAGACCGACTTTAAAGTTTCATTCTGAAAAACCTTCATTCCCTCTTTTTCTGACACAACTCAAAAGATTTCTAGAAACGTCTCAAAGTTGGACATGACGGATCTGGAACACCCCAAACAAACAATGCACCAAAGTACAAATAATCTGAGTCAGCCTTTACCAAACTCTGAAAGTCGGAACTGAAGCTAATGAATGATGGCACTCGTGGCTGACGGCTGACGTGCCCCTTCCACGTGTCCCTTCCTCAGCTTTTGTTTTCCCTCTGCTCCAGATGCTCTCTTGTGTGATCTGACCTCAAACATCATTCCTCTGTGTCCTCCCCATCCGCATATCTATTTCGGTTGCCACTCGCTGATGCGCTGTACCACAACTGATTACCTAATCCCCTCAGCTCTGTCTCTGATTGCAGCGTGGATGTCCCCAAGGAAACGCGTGAAGCCGTGGGTATTTTGCATACAACCTCTGGAGTTTTTATGAAGTCAGTACCATTTAGCAACACCTTATACTTCTTACGGTTTGCATTCTTTCATACACAGAGGTACGAAGGTACTTTCTCTCTCCATTAATTAACAGCTTTAGCTTCTCCTGACAGAAGATAATCTGCCCAGGTAAATAGAGCACAAGCTAAAAAGCCAACGTCACTGTTGCAGCAGACGGTGTAAAGTGACCTGGAGCTTTTAATTAGTGGAACCAGGGGAACTATGGGCCAGGTTCACCTAGAAAGATCTCCAAGGTTGTATTTTGCAAGCAAACCAAAGTCCCCTCTAGTCCAGAACATGATAAAAGGGTGCGATTTCCATGGGCATGTCTTTAACCTGTTCTTCTGTCAACCCCGGACAGATTTGTCTCTATCCTGCGCAGTTCTTCCCCATTTTTTGGAACCACCCCAGGGGTGGTACAAGTCAAGCCGGGTATTGCAAACAAGCAATTTGATTGGCAGCAGACTGCATTCGTTGATTGGCCCGTGGATTTACATCAACACCTCAACCACCATTTTCAAATCGCAGCGAGTCTATACTGGCGAAATGTTGAACTGCAAATTGATTATTCCGTGGTCGAACCTTGAGGTCCAAACATTTTTTTGTCAGTTGTGGCGGAAGAGCACATACAGCGTCAACTAGACTGGGAAACCCGCAACGATCAAATATTCTTAGAGGAACCTACCTCCAAAGTCCCCACTTCCAAAAACATTAATATTAATCTCCTTGGCAACCACCAATTTGTGGAAACGTATCTCCACTGCTGACAAGACTCATTCTGGTGCCTGAGATTGAACACAAAGCTCCTCAGCTGCATCACGACGTGATTGAAGCCAACATCAACACAGCTCATACGGCAGCGCTTATTTCAAATGCCCAACTAGACATCAACATCTCGTTTCTAGCCAGTGATTAGCCTTCATTGCAGTTCCGAGACAGAAATGCTTTCTCATTGGCTTATGAATGAAGTTTTCACAGATCAGTCAAAAAAATCCATCGGGAAAAGAAACTTCAAGTTTCAGGAGAAGCAAAACAGTCATTGTCTCCCTGGTTATATAATAAACTTACAGTAAATATTAAAGGTATTTTTGGTTTCAGTTTCATTAGATTGGGTGCTGCCCCACTTATAGAATGAAAACTCCACTTTAACAGAACCTGCCTGACAAAATATAAAATAGATTACAAGATGTGTTTTTGGGACACATTATGGCCCCAAAACAATACCAACCTGCATCCAAAGGGTTCCAAAGCCATTTCTAAGGCCTTGGAGAACCCAGTGAAAACCTTGATCTACAAATAGAAAACTCACAGAACATTGTCGAAGTGACCGAATCGACTTTTACTGCACTAGTTGACTGACCTTTATAGTTTCACTTAAAATATCATACATGGTGACATTGCTGGCATGGTGGTAGAGTGAGACCCACATGTTCAAAGGCTATTAGTCCATGAACCAGCTGTGTTCATGTTAGACCGCTAACCTTAGCACGTTGCTGCCTGTCTCCTGCCTGAATATCTTAAATAAAGATCAATGTTTATGTGACAGAAACATGGATTGAGGGTTGATGTAATAATTGCGGCAATAATTGTGTCTCATACGGTCCATCCTCCCAAGTCTAGTGTTGAACTGTGGCAGTAGAAGTTGGTATACAACTTTCTACGCAAGTTTAACTGCGCTACATCTTTACCTTCCAGGCTCCTGCAATTCATTTAATTTCTCGCTGCCTTACTAAAGTGAGGAATTGCAAGGCTCATTCCAGTCCCTCACTAAGTGTCTTTGTTCAGCAGCCACTTTTAAACTGTGGGAAGGCAATAACGAAGCGGAGTCACTGCCAACAGCTATATTGGATTGACAGACAGCAGACAGAGGGACGTCTTTGTCCGAAGCTCTCCAAGCCGGCGGGGACCTGAAGTGACGCCAGTGTGAGCTGCCGAAAATAAATACCTCTGGCTCTGTTAGGGCATTTACGTATGTGTGTGTTTATATCTGAAGAAATTCTACCCGCCATTCAGGCTGGCAGAAATCCCAACGCTGTCGTTTAAAAGGGGGGAGAAAAGTAGTTTTCTTTTTTTTTTTTTTTTTTTTGCTGTAAAGGATATTTACAGGGATGAGAAATCGCTACGAACTTAAAAACTCAGAATTCAGTAAACTTGTCACTACAGATCACAAATTCTGGACCAAACCCAACTTCTTGTTGGTTTTTAATTCCTACACCCAGAAAGCCATGTCTTCTGCTTTTGTGTGCGGGGTTTGCAAAACTGCCAAACCCTGCAGGATCAGGATTTTTTCCATCAGAGAGACTGTCTTGGCTGCTGGAGCTTCCTGTCTAAGTAACATCACCTGCTCTGTGGTGTGCCAGAGGATATTACTGTAAATTTCCACATCACTGCGAGGCTCGACAACCCTTTAAGCTGGCACGGTTCAAAATTCTTTATGGATTATGCGCGTATTCAGTTGGTACATGGACAAACTGTCCATTCATGCTTTCGGTTCATCCATAGGGTAATTAGCTTTGTATAACGTCACCGTTTAATCTTATGGTTAAAGTTCAGTTACAATACCTACCAAAAGTATTCACCCCCTTGGATGTTTTACCCTTTTGTTGCTTTTACAAATCAATTAGGATCAACAAACTTTGGCTTTTTTTTTTTTTTGTGGTAAAAATTCAGCAGAGGTACAACCAATTGGTGCTAGCCTCAAGATGAGTGGAATGGAAATCACTTGAGTGCAGTGAGTATGTTTCCAGAGATTCTAATATCAAGACAGCTGGTTCTGAAAGATCCGTTCACTGGTTCATTATGGTGTGTTCACCCCAAACCTATTACACACGTCAAAAATGTGTCCGGCGCTTCAAGTTCGACCCGTACGGACTTTGAATGCAGATGCTTGACAATTTGCTCTACACCTAGTGTTTTACGCATCAGGAGTGTCTGGTTTACATTTAAAGTTCTTGTGGAGGTGTGTCGAGGGTGCGTCAAAATCTCTCTAACTGTTGTCTTCTGTTGCCGGCCTATTTATCGGATGCGTTGGAGCCGCTCGATGCGTCCGATGATGCCACGACGGGCCCTCGTCACGCCTCCACATAGACTCTGAATGTAACTAATGTAACCAATAGTGTTTCTGGCTACAGTTACAGCTTTAAGAGAACATCTATTTTCCAGCAAGACAACAACCCGAAACACAAGGTGATGCTGCCTGATTGAGACTGATTTCACCCACAGATTGATTTGTAAAATCATCTAAAGCACAGGTGTCAAACTCCAGTCCTCAAGGGCCACTGTCCTGCAACTTTTAGATGTGCCTCTGCTGCACCACACCTGAATAGAATAATTAGGTCATTAGCAAGACTCTGGGGAACTGATCTACACAAGGAGGAGGTAATTAAGCCATTTCGTTCCAGCGTTTTGTACCTGTGGCACATCAAAAAACTACAGGACAGTGGCCCTCGAGGACTGGAGTTTGACACCCCTGATCTAAAGGGTAAAAATCGAAGGACAGAATTAATCTCCTGATAGGTTTTGAGAACATTTTTTCTTGTTTTTTTTTGTTTTTTTTTAAAATACACATTCCTCTGATGGAATATTGCAACAAAACTTGAAGTCTACAGTCCTTGTGAAACTAAGGCGAAACTCGTGCACAAAGTCTTGCATCAGCACCAGGAATAGAAAACCTTGAATGGACAAAGGTAATTGGCTTTCACATACATCTGCTTCCAGAGAGAAAATCCGTTCTGCTGTGTGTTAACATGTCAGCAGGATTGGTAGTACTAGAAAAAACCTGAAATAGAGAAGGCTAATTGGCTTTATGCATAAACTCATTTGACTGAAACCCCGGTAAAGGGTTAGCTTCTACATTTAAGTCTTTTGGCCAAACATCCTCCATCCAACTCGGAGCGAAGAATAAGCAGCTTACAGTCATGCGGATGAGTCTAAAACCAAATTCTTTTTTTTTTTTTGGTCAGTATTTATGGTACTGTTAAATTATTCAGTGTTTAACAGCAGTAACAGGCCACCTTGTCCTGCCATAAATCTAGAATCAGCAAAGGAGTTGGGTGACTAATACCCAAAAACAATGTTTAAGGAAAACTAATTCTGAAATAAATTTTTTTTTAAAAAGTGAAAGAGATGAGTGAACTGCTGCCAGGACAGATTAAAGATAGTTCAGTCAGTGAGAGGCCTCATGTGGGGATTAGCACTAACATTACCTCTCACCTACACTGTTGAGGTCAATAGGTTGTGTTACCGTGTTAATGTCACAGCTTAGCACATCTCTAAAGCTGAAATAAACACTACTTATCAGAAGGTTGCCTGCTACTGGAACACCAGAACACCAAACAAACCAACACCAACAGAGGCTTCTACCAAACAGGCATCCACAAGAAACTTTTAGAGAAATTACTTCCTGGAACTCTATGAATTTTTACTAAGGCTTTGTAATAAGTCATTCATTTGATGTATTTGAGCTCGAACAGGTATACATCGAAAAGTTGGATGACAGTGGCTCTTGAGGTGTTATCTGAAGAACCCCAGTCCGTTCGCCCATCAATCCATCCACCCGTCTGTCCGTCCATCTGTTCATTGTCTCTCCATGAAGTTCTAGGTCTGTCTTATGTCCAGGAAACTTCCACAGGGTGGAACCCAAGACAGCATCATCACCTGACCCATTTTGATGTGGAGGAGCAGTAACTCTGCCCCGAGACTTACCTGGGTGAAGGAACTCACTTATCTGTAAGGATCCACCCAACGAAGGAAGCGTGTTACAGCTGCTTATATACGGGGTCTGGTTCTTTTGGTCATGATCCAACTCTTGGGAATATAGGTGAACATCAGAATTTAGAGAGTCGGGTACATCGACAGCTTTGCTTTATTCACAACAGACCTAACCTTTCTCTACCACACGCTACAATCTTTTCCCCCTAATAGGGGAATAGATTGACTCCTAGCCTGGAGGGAGACTTTCACCATTTTGTGACTGAGAATCATGGCTTTGCCCAAACTTATGATCCATTTTCTGCGAAAAGTGTGAAAGTCTGTATTCCAAACCGGAAAAATGAACTTTAACGCCGTGTGAAGTTCTGGATTCTGGCTCAGAATGAGGGAGGTTTCTCAACAATCTACCAATACAAGAGTTTGTATCCAGTCCTGCCAGTTCCACTGAACAAAAACATTTGCTGCATTTCCATTGCAAACATGCAATGTCAGCGTTCCGCTAACATTGAAAAAATACAATTTCGCACTTGAGTCAGCATGTCATCAAAACATGCTGACTCATCATTCTCCGACCACTTCCTGTCGTCGTCGTCTTCGTCATTTCCATCAGTGTTAAAATCTGGTTGTTGATCACATGACTTATATAATATTAAGTGTTTCCATTGCAGGTTTTCAAAATACACTAATTTCGATGCGGCCAAAAAAAAAATTAAATAAAATAAATTAATAAATAAATGCACCATATCCTAGCACCAAAACTTTGACTTTGTTTCTTCTTTATCGGAAAGGTTTGCCACTTTTTGAAGTTTTGAGCCGACATCGTGTTGTCAGACAAGTTCTGTTTAACTTAAAGTGCTTATGCTTACTTTTCTACAGATTCTACAGAATCAGATGATACAATCTTTCAGTGGCCTGAAGCATTCAAATCTGATGTACACGCAAAAATAAAACAAATCTGTAACAGAGCAAATATTCTTCGTCGCTTTGTCAAGTGTAACAACACATAGACAAAAAGCCACCACAAATAAATGAGTCCAAGTTGTTCAAATAGTACTACGTGACCCTATGATTGCTTTAAAAAAAAAAAAAAAAAAATCAATGTAGGCCCACTAAAGAAAGTTTTCCCGCTCCTTGGGAAATGGCTCCGACTGCCTTCCATTTGTTACAGAATCCCTGGGGTCCAGTGGTGAAAAAGACTTTCTGACAGAACAATTAATTGGACTTAATTGTTCTGTACAGGAAGCCAATTTAAAAATGACAACAAAAAAAAAATGTCCCAAACATAAACCCAGTGTTGCCTGCTGCAATCCGACTCTGAAGCCAAAGAACAGCTTCAAACAAATCAAATGAAATCTGAACGAAGCAAAGTAGTTTACCGTCCGACGAACACTTTGATATTAATCACAGCTCTGGGATTTTGAAATGTCCGGAAATGCCCTCGCGGCCGAAGCTCTGGTCTGGTGGAATTCGCGCATGTGGCGCGATGTGGCAACCCAGCTGATCTCTCTGTGCGCGCGCGTGTTCTCTTAAAGCATAAAGTGCTTATGCTTACTTTTGGCTCGGTGAGACAGAGAGCCGCCATTATGAAATAAGCAACCGTGTTTACTCTCTAAACCTTTAAGAAGATTTCGGAGCGTCCGTTTCTTGTGTGTGTGTGTGTGTGTGTGAGTGAGCGAGCGCGCGCCGAGCACGTGAGGTGAGGGTCCCGCTTTTACAAAGCTATCGGCTTTTGGGCAGTTCACGTAAACACGTGACGATTTGGCCGCGGAGAAAAGCAGGACAGAAGAAGAAATGACGGAAAAGGAGGGAAAAACGAGAAGGTGACGCATTGACAGAGAAAGAGAGGAAGTTGGGAGGAAGGAAGGAAAGAATAGAGGGATGGAGGGAAGTGGAAGCTCACGCTCCAGTGGAAGTGAAGTCATGCGAGCGTTCCCTTCAGCCTGAGCAGCTCCAGTTTTAATGAATTGTTTTCCACGGCAACACCTGAAGCACACCGCCGCCGACAACAAGCACGCGACCTCCGGTGCCTCACCTCCAGCTTAGCTCCAGCCGCGCGCACACCCGGGTCTAAAACTCAGAAAGAGACTCATTAAAGAAGTAAGAAGCGCTCAGGTCGGTGGCACGCCAACTCGTTCCCGCTCATTGCTGTTCCCAGTTAGCAGATAAGCAGGCGTCCTTGCATGTGAAATATCGATTTGTTGGTGAAATTTGAACTCGCTTAGCTGCTGGGTTTTGGTTGAAAGCTGTTCGGTACTCTGCAAAACATCATGGCGAACCGTTAAAAAGCAAAATAGATGTTTAGCTCTCTTAAAATAGACAGTTTTCTTTTTTGTCTATTTTTTTTTTCACAGACAAAAGTGGCAATAGCCAGTATATATTTCTGAGACATTTTTTTGTGTCGTTTTTAAAAAGATATCAGTGTTTGTGGAGTACAGTTTCAAGTTAGTTTTAGCAAAAAAAAGTTTAGGTTTTGTATAAAACTTTAGATTCTTTTTTCCTTTATAATAATTTTGATAAGTCTTTATTCGTCATCTGTTTTCAGGGTCAAAATCAAAAAGACATTATAGAGCATCATTTGAATAGTTTTTATGGCCTGAACACGACATAAATGGCGGTGTTATATGTTATGCAGGCACATTGTGCCATTTTATAGCACAATCAAATAATTGTGTTGCCTTCAGCTGTTATAAAAAAAATGCTATAAATATAAAAAAAAATTATAATTTGGAAGATACTTGACTTCACCACTGCAGAGCAGCTGTCCAGATACAACCACCTGTGTTTGACTCATACCTTCGCTGTTGAGGCGCTGCAGTTCTTTTTTTCAGTCCTAGGTGGCGCTTCAGTCAGAATCACCCTTTATTCAACTACTGGTAGAGGAGGAAGAGTCTTCAGAGAATAACTAATACTATTGTAACTCTGGAAAGTTTGAAATCATGAGTATTTATTTTCATCTATTGGAGAAGTCTGTCACACATCTTGGAACACACACACACGCACACACACGCACACACACAGTCATACACGCTTTTAATTTCCACCATTTGCTCTTTGTGTTTGGGAAGTGACACTAATCAGAATGGTGATCTGCATGAGCGGCTGAAATGAGAGGATTCACCCCTTACTAAAATTACGTATGTGTTTGTGGGGGGGTGGTGGAAGTAACCGTTCTTAATTCCAGAAATGGCTAGCATGAGCCAGATGTTGGAGAGCAGCTCGGCTTCTCAGGTTTATGGTGGAAGTTGGTTGTTCGGGTGTTTTCCGCACGTCATAGACGGCAGATTTGGTTCGATCTGGGACCAGAATTGTAGTATTTGTTCAATTTCACACTGCACTGTGTCAAATGAACCAAATCCTACAAAAAACAAAAAAATCTGTTCATCCCCTGGGATGTGGTGGCAGCTTTTGAAGCGGCCTCTGGTCTGCTTGCCATTCATATGCGCATTCAAACTGCACCAGAGTTCACTTCAACCAAACAGAAACTTACATTTGCCGGTGGACCAGTTAGCTTCTTTGGCCCGCACCAGTTTGATTGCACATTCACACCTCACCGGAATTCAAAACAATTGAACTAGAGTTTGGTTAACAGGGCTTAAAAAGATGTGGATATTTTGAAAAATGAGTTAAAACTAAGGATGAGGTGATAGTCCTTATGGAGGAAAGTAAGAAAATGTTTGTATGAGCAAGATTCTAGAGGACAGATGGCTGAGTGTAGCGCTGGAAGCACTCTGTTGTTCTGATGAGAAATAGTTTAAATGTTTCAGCCAAATGTATAAATGTGTATTTATATTTCAGGTAGTGTTTTCCTTTCAGTTGTGGAAAGTTTTGCATTTGCATAACTCCCCAATGAGAACTTGATTTTCCCAGCTGGCATCACTGTGACTCCGGACTACTTCAGGTTAACGGCGGGCTTTGCCACACCAAGATCATCGTTTTAGAGTGAGAGTCAAAAGTCATGACGCATTTTAAAATAAACTTAAACCAAGTTTGTAGAAAAAGAAAAAGCTTCACACTATCATTAAAAACACTAAACAAGTGGCTGACTAGTGGAAGACCCAACCTGTGTAGTTGTTGGTGAAGACCTGAGTCTGCATCTCCGTCGGCGCCTCCGACTGGTCTTCCGTCAGCGCCGCCGTCTGGTCTTCCGTCGGCTCCTCTGCGGGCGTATAGGCTACGGTCTGCAGGTCCGGCTGCAGTGGCACCGTGGTGTTGGTCCAGTCCTCCGGCAGCATCGCGGCAGTGGTGGACCGGCTGTCCTCTGGGCTCAGCGTGGAGCCCTGTGCCAGAAGCAGACAGCAGAGCAGGGGCAGGAGCAGCAGCATCCAGAGGCAGCTGCCTCCACTCCTCCATCTGTGCCTCAGTGGCATGGTGTCAGGCAATGAAGAAGAAGAACTCTGCAAGAGGGTACGAGGACCCGAACTCACAGCCTCATAGTCTGGCTGCAAACAAAAAAGGGAAAATCCTTCACTTGGGGGATGTTGGCTGCTTTCTTCTTATCCTCTTTTTCTTTATTCTTCTTGATGCCCTTCACTTCAAATCCTTTGTGGACAGAAGCAAACTGTGTTTGCCCTCATCATCTCGCCGCACTGCATGACAGAGAGAGAAGGGATGTAAGAGACGGTGGCACGTCTGTGTACGAGCCGCATCCAGCTGTAATCTGCCCCGCTCTCTGCTCACTTGCTGTGATTCTCTCTCCAGCCTGCTACTCTCTGTCCCTGGGCTCACTCATTCGCTCAGCTGGCTTACTCTCTCCCCCTGATCTCCAGCTGGGCTGACTGAGCTGTTGCGTAACACCAACTCATTTGCTGAGCTGTAACTCATGCAGCCTTAAGTCCAGATATTCCTGGTCCCTTGTCTACCCTTGAAACTTGTTTCTCAGAGCAGAGTGCAGACTGCCGCTTGTAAGGGAAGATTGCAGACCGAGACGATGTTAGCTTCCCCAATAGCAACCTGAAGACGCGATCTCACTTGGTGGAAGGAGGTTTGACAATGAAAACAGCAGCTGAAAACCACTTTAGATGAGGTGTTTGTGGCTGAAAAGTCTGAGTCAGTTTCTGTTTCTGCCATAATTTTATGAAAGAACATCCAAAAAGGCATCTTTCAAACATGAAGAAGCTAAGCAAGTTAACCTGGCTCTATGTGAAGCCCTAAACCCTCGCTCGGCCGGTCTGTGCATCAACGTATGTTTGAGATCATGACAGAATTTGCCATTTTTCGTGGTTCCACAAGTCATGGCTAATTGTTCAAATCCTTTAACACTAGCGCTATGGCGTTAGGCTGTGGGTGTTGCTCAACCTTTGACTAATACTAACTTTTGCAGCTTGAAAAATCTTACAGTGCAAACTTTTTTGCCGCTCTGCTCTTTCAAGAGCAACAAACAAGCTAACAAGTTTATTTCAGCTAGCTAACTAGTCAGGCTGTCTGCTCCTGCCCAGTCTGCAGTTGGCTACTTAACAGCCAACAGATGGATCTTGTAGCTTGGTAGCAAGCTAGTTAGATAGTTTTACTTTAATCGGAATGATGGATGCCGTTCCCAGTTTTTCATGCCTAAAGGCACTAATAAACATTTAATTAATTTGAAAAAAATGTTTGCAGTTAGCATGTAGCTTCAGCACATCGCTTTCAAATTCAAACACTTCTCTCATTTTAAATGCATCTTTTATCGTTTTATTGGTGTGCTGAATTTTACTCAACACTTTGCATTTTCACTTCAGATTTTTATTTTATTTTTTTTCCAAGAAATGGTGAAAAGGTGGAATCTGTAGTGTGTGAATTTGTACAATTAACGTTCCCAGTGCAAACCAGGTAATGAGAACTGCATTGGGGTTGTACTTTCTTGAGAGAATCCCCATAAGGTGATGTAAATTAATGTATCATCACAAAGCTTATCAAACCGTCAGGATTTTCATTTTGTTTCATCCATGTGGTAAAAAACGTGACTTCCTGGCACGCGTCTCCACCGTGGCTTCATTTCTTCGTGTGAGCCTGTGAGTGCCGGGGATGGATGTTCAGGTGTAATGTGATGACCCACAAAAGCTGGCGTTGATAGCTTTCTGGCCTGAAAGTCCGTGCAAAAAATCGTGAATAATTTATGCGTCTCGGACCAAAAATAGACGAGCGACTAACGGGGAAGGATGCCGTCGGTGAGCGAGCGTCGGTGTCAACACGAGCAGAAGGGGAAAAAAAAGAGACAATTTTAATGGGGAAAAAAAAAAAAAAAATAGAAAACCCAGAAGACGATTTGAAAACATATGCAGATGGAAGGAGAGCTAATCGCTTGAAACAACAAAAATGTTAGTCTAATGCCAGGCCTGTAGAGAGGGTTCAGGAAAGCTCTGCTGGTGCAAACTGCATTATTTACAGCCTCCGCCTTTCTAAAGTGGACAAAGTGGAAAGTTATTTTAAGCCATCAAATGACAGCCTCCTGAATGTTTTCATATCTGCATGCTAGGTCTGAAACATGTCTTACTTTTGTTTACGTTAACAAAAGATTTCTAAAAAAAAAATAAATCTAAATAACGCTGTAAAATTGCCCATGATAAACAATAGATAGTAATAAATCATTTGCCACCTTCGTTGTCACATGTCTCCTGTTCTTTTCAGCTGAAAAACCACTGTTCTGGGGAAGAATATGAAAAATTAAAAAGCTGCGGAAGCCTGGCTGCATAATTGTGCACATCAAGTGACTCTTTGCCGAAGCACCTTTTGAATCACTTCCAGCAGTTTTCTTTGCTCAGGAGGCTACCCAGCATCTTGACTCGCCAATATCTCCCGACTCCCAACAGCAAAAGTTCCCCAAATCTACCAGATTGTAAGAAACTCTGAGCTCCACAGCTGTTCTGTCAGATTTAACTCTGGACTTTGGTTAGGCCAGACCAAAGCCTGGTGGAGTCACTGGATTTATGAAGTGAGGACTAAAACCAGACTTTCTCCTCATCTCCAGGTTCCTATTAGACAGCTGAAGGTCAAGGGTCAAAGCTGATTGGTGTTTAGAACTGCTCATGATTTCATCTACCGAACTCCTTCAGAATAAAAGTAACCCCAGATCCTGATCCTGCCACTGTCGTATTTCAGGTAAAGTATTGTTTTCTTTTTGTTGTTTTTTGACACATTTTTTTTCACACAATTGTGGAAGATTTTTATGTAGAATTTGTTGAAATAAGAGGCTCCCTCCTGTACTTAATATTTTTGTACCCTTTGTTGCTCCATTGTAACCCCACTGCAAGCTAAAGTCCACATAACTATGGGAATACTCTGAATAAATATAATTGATACCAGATGTGAGTCTGTGGGTCACATTAAAAGTTGGTAAAGTTATTTAATGATTAATGCATTTTATTTTTTACAAAACAAAACCCTACTATCTAAACAAAAATGTGTAGGCTTCTATGGATTTAAGGGATACGCAGTACATTGGTATCGGCCGACATTGATCATTGTTTTTATTGGTATTGGTCTGATAAGTAAAATTGGGTCAATATGAACAACAGTTGTTATTTGTGTTTCAGAAGTGGGAAGGGGTTTTACACAGTGTCCAAGTGTTGGGGGAAATAAAGAATATATTTGATATCTGGAAATTTTGCCTATCAGCCATGACACCTATCACTGTATTCCTCATGGATAGAATAATTCTTCACACCTTTGTTTAAACGTCAAGTACAAACATTGACATAAATCAGAAAAAGAAGATGACTCAAAAAGTCATCTTACTGACCAGGTGAAGAAAAACACTCAATCTGTCACAATGAACAGTACAGCGATACGTTTGTACAGAGGAGCCAGAATGACGAATATTAGCAGTTTTTCTGACTGGATGTTCACAACAGCAATATGCTGCTCTGACACCATCAGCTTAAACCTCTGTGTGACATCTTAGAACCTGTTGAATGCCGTTATATAATCCAAAAAACCCACTGACTGCACTAATGGCGTATGCTCACGTGTTTGATATTCTGCTAATCTGTCTGCAAGCTTCTTTCTGCTTGTGTTTATGAAGAAAGTGGAGGATTTGAGGTAGATTTGGATTTAGTTTTGTTGCTGAGGCTGAATAGACATTAAGTGTGTATTTTGATTTCTTATTGAATCAGTATTGAAATAACACAACATAAAACTGAATAAAAAGGACATGGTCACCTACTAGCAGAATAAGTTTCTTTGACATAGTAATAAGTTTTTTATTTTGAAAAACCCCCCCCAAAATTATGCTTTTATTATCTTTTACTGGTATGGAAATACAACTTTTCTAATCTCTGGGCAAAGAGTTGTCATCTATTGGAGTATTCAAACTTTTGCCTTTCGTATTAGCGTTAAGTAGCATGCTTGCTCTTTAAAACTACGGAGAGATTTTTGTTCTTTATTTCCTCTATGACACCATAAAGTTCAAATCCAATGTTCAATTTTATCTGAACTTAATATTAAAAACAAACAACCTGTCTGCTAATGTTCCCCAGAAAAGCACTTTTCTTTGCAGATGATCACCTTCGATTCTACTTCATGCAAATCAGAAAACTATAGTTTTGACAATAAGTAAAAAATATTTACACGTTTGAATTTGGAAAGTAGAGGTAGAATAGAGAACTGAAAATAATGCCTCGTAAAGCTGGCAGTACCTTATTTCAAAGTAAACCTGGAATACGACTTTGGGTACAACTGAGCTCCATCAACACCTTTCTCGATTTACTCAGTGCTCCGTTGAACTGCTAGAAAATCGAGCGTATTAAATAGATAAATTGTGAAAAACAATGCATTTCTGAGTTTATTTAGTTGATTAGTCTTTTCTGGTTATATTTAAGCCTACTGTCCTTTTAAAGACATGTTCTTGATTTTGGGGTGATGGAAAAGTGTTTGGTAAAAAGATTCACCCCTGAGGACGATTCGGCATTGCTAAACCTTGAACAGGCCAAGGTTCATTCAATGTGATGAATGTCCACGTTGTTCCGCCAATGGATTTCTTTCTGCCTTGATAATGAAAACATTTTCTGAGATAATAATCCCAGGATTAATCATGTGTTAAATTATTAAGAGCGTTTGAATCTTTGGGATTAATGCGAGAAAAGTTTAGTTATTTCCAGCTTCATCTCGATTCCATGCCTCGATCGAGACTTCCTTGCTCAAATCTGCCTCAACGTCAGGTCAAACCAAGTCCACCCATTACTCTCACTAAGCCTTTAATTACAGGAACATTAAGGAAATCTCGGAGTCTTGCTGCTTCACAGCTGGGGTCTGTAGACAGGGAAAAAAAATCTCCTCTGATTGAATACAGCCTTAAAAACTTGTTTTCTGCACACCGCCTGGATCTAAAGCGGCTGACTGCGACTCCCGCTGCGACAAAGCCTCAGGATGATGAGGTCAGGATGATGGAAAGGATTGGAAGGCCTGATGCAAATCGGAGGAGATCCTGGGAAAGCATCCTCAACAAGAAAATACCACGTTAGATGTTCTTAAGTGCTGTTTGTTGATCACAAACATAATAAAAGTCACGCTGTCCCAACGATTGATTGATGCGTCGGAGTTTAATGCTTTACTCTTGTATCACTACAATCGTTTGATCCATCTCTCTTCAGAAATGCTTGTGAAGAGACAGGTATGATGGAGAAATGGGACGATTTTATAACCAGAGGCTGCTGTTGTAGTCGCTAACGTCTTGAAAACCAAACACAGAACTGTTAATCTGTTGTCTGAGGATTTGGGTAAAGATCCTGACTTTGAGTGGCTCAATGGAAGGCAATCAGCTGCATCAGATTAGTCTTAGACAGCCAGGCGTGGAATAACACATGTAGAAGAAGACCGGGGGACTTTTCTTATCTCTCCTCTTGTTCTTTTCTAGACTAAGAAGTCTCATCTGCCTTTTACTAGTAAGTCACTTCTGACAGTCTCAGGTTCAGGTTAGGGTTGAGTCGAGTAATGAGACATCTGTAGTTCCATTCCTCGTCTCTAGATGTGAATCTCTTGAATGGATTTTTCTTGTGGGTTGTTGTGGTTGTCCCTGTTGCTGATACACATCTTTTCCTTCCACTCAACTTTATACCTTTTTCACAATATTCTACTTGTCTGAGAGGTTGTACTGTGTGGTTTCATTTTCTACAAGCCATTATCAACAAACTCATAAGGAATGAAGGCTTGAAATATTTCACTATTGTTGAAATAAATCTGAAAATAAAATATTTCCACTTCCTGAAATACTAGGCATTTTTGTGATGTTCTATTGCTGTCTTTTGCTTTAGTTATTTGAAATGTAACCTGTAACACATGAAGTTCACAAACAAAAGTCTAATCATTTGGAGAAAGAAATAAACTTGGGACGACTTTGGATATCCATATTTACGTCCTTCTCTCCGTGTTTTTAAAAGTCAAAACTGGAAGTAAAACTAACTTTCCTAGAGCACCAATAGTCCAGAAGATAAATAAATAAATAGCAAATCAAATTTTGTTTAGATGAATTTGATGAAAGTTTTTAACTGCCAACATTAAACTGGGAAGTTCATTGGAAAAAAAAATACTTTCCTCCACTGACGCTGTTTATCCACCAGAGGGCAGTACTGTTCCACTGGATAAAATCCTGCATTTTGAGGCGCTAGATATCTCTGGTTTTGCAAAACAGGTCAGAATAGATTTTCTGCTCCCGTCGTTAAATATTATGTGTATTTTTCTTATTTTTAAAGATGCGTTATTTAGACGTTTGTTGCCATTAGGAGTTCATCGGCTAATGGAAGATGAATCCAAAGCAACAGAAATCTTATCAATCGATCAAATCAAAATAGAACAAACTCAGCATTTACCTCCATTCATTTTCCCATCCACCCTGACTGCTTCCTTTGCTCTGCTGCCTGCAACCTGGGCCAGTCTTTACAAAGGGCTGACAGGGGCGGTAGCCCAGGGCGGCAATTTTTGGGGAGCGGCCAAAGATTTTTATTTCCCGTTTTATTTAGTTTTTTTTCCATGAATGCATATTTCACAAATATTGTATTGTACAACAAAATGCCAAATTGTGTGAGTTGTATTATTTTAGGATTGTTTTGAATTTAGCAATATTTATAAAAAAATGTTTGAAAATTGTGAAGTTATACCAACACGAAGTTACTGATCTTGGGGACGAATTAAACCTACAATGCATCACTTTATACCTGCTGATTCATGTAGTTTCTTTTTTTTAATTTTTTTTATAAAGTCTTTGTTTTGTTTTTTTAAATAAAATCTAATGTCATGTAATAAAATGATTACATATGTGACTGGAGCCCACTTTCTTTAAATGTGGGCTCTTGACGTCAACATTGTGAAAAGACTGAACCAGCTGAGGTTCTCTACATCAAAACAGCATCAAATCTTAAATGTAGCTGTATTTTCGTTCTAACGAAGGATTAATTTCAGTTCTCAGATTTCTTTGACTATCTGTATGGTAATCAAAGATGTACTGGTATTTTTGGGGAGTTTTGTTGCACAATGTATAGTGCTAAAACCTCTTCAACTGCAAGTTCAAATCGTGTGTCTTTGAAAATGCAAACAAAATCATTTTGGTATAAATTCTTTTTTACCTGCCCAGCAATAAATGTGACATGTAATATTGAATGAAAACAGGAGAATCAACAAATTATTCTAAGTGGGGCCGGGGGGTTTCAACATAAGATACATCTGGTTTGCTAACTATTTTTAACTTTTAAGTTTTTTTGTTCTTATAATTTGTCGGTTATTAAAATGTCTTTAGATTCCTCTCAGCAACAAAAACAAGAACTTTCTGGGGGGTTTTTTAAATCTTGCTGTATTCAGGAAAGTGAATCTGCTCTGCAGTAAAAAGTCACAAAGTTATAACAATATTAAAATGAAAGAGGAAAAAAAAACACGTGTCATACGCAACATTTTCCCTTCAAGTTATAATTGTACAAAAAAAAAAAAAAAAAGATGTTAATCCTAAAGTAGCATCAGCCTAATTAATCTGGAGATCTCGCCTTCATCAAAACCTTTCCAGCCACCCTGATTGGTGAGGACTCAGCCAATGAGGGTGGGGCAACATGGAAGCTAATTAGCATACCTATGCAGCCCGATAAAAGCTCCCGCAGCTTCACCTGAGCGCCAGACACCGAGGAAGGAAAGCTGGAGCAACTGGACTGGTCCTCTCCTCCCGCCTCGCCTCACCTCACCGTGGAAACACGCAGGGCCACCTGGGTTCTTTGTGCGTAAATGCGCACAGCCGAACCAGAACTCTGCGCTCCCTCAGGCGGACCCAGGCTCAACACCGTCGGCCGGCCGGTGGCTCCCTGAACGCCCGGTTCCCGCCGACCCAGAGCTCCGCGTGCCCCATGAGGCTGGAGGCCGCAGCCAGGATGGACGTGTTCAGGAAGCTGTGGAGGGCCAGGAAGCTGATCGTGGTGGTGTTCATCCCGCTGTCGCTGCTGCCGCTGCCGCTGGTCCACCCCACCAGCGTGAGTAACGGCTCCACACGCCGCTTTTACCCTCAAAAGCCTCCAAACAAAAGCATCAAAGCCTGCGTTTGCATATCGTCGCCTTCCTAAAATAGTGGCATAAGTCATTTTGTGCCAAAATTCTTTCTTTCTTCTGGAAAGGGGGGGGGGGAATGGTGATTTCATTCATGTCCATATGCGGATGGACGTTTAACATATATACACTGAATGACCGATCAGAGTTAGTAACTCATGAGAACATTACAGTTGAGGAATGTAACACTTTGGAAATTCTTGTGGAATTCAGTTTAAGCTGGTTTAGGTTATTAAAAGTCTCAATAAATCCATAATCTAGGATTTGATAACTACCTGCTGCTGCCTGTGTGTGTTGCTCCTGCTTGCTGCACATGGCTCCACAGTCCTGATGGGAGCTCCGTTTCTCTGAGTGTGTGTGTGTGTGTGTGTGTGTGTGTGAGAGAGAGAGAGAGAGAATCAATCAAAAGGCACACTGTCCCTCTGTTTGTCCCACTCCTCAGCTGATGAGTTGTGTGTGTGTGTGGGTGCGTGTGTGCGTGTGTGTGTGTGTGTTGAGGGGAGACATCGCCACATGCTGATGAGATACAGATCAGTTCCGAGCTGAAACTTGAGCTTATTTAGGCAAATGTTTGCCTCATCTTTTCTTTAAACAACGATGACAATAATTGCGTTGCTGCGGACGAAACATCCCTGTCAGATTTTCAGACTTTGTTCCAGAGGGGTTGGATCTGGTTCGGTTAAAAAGAATTGATTCCAGGAGTCCTGAGCGACGCCGACTCCTCCAGCAGGCCGTTTGGAGCAGTTAAACTCCTCGCTGTCGTGAAAGTCGTTTCCTGGTTTATCTGAAACCAGGAAATTCAATCAGAGGGAATTTCTGATAACATTAACCAGAGTTCAGACAAACTTTTCCATACATTACTGCCACTTGATGTACTGCACTGTGTTAGATCTGGATTTTGCTAGAGTGCATTTTATTGGATTTGAACTGGACTTTGTTGGGGAGATGTTGTGTGTTGCTCTGGGTCTTTTTATATGTGGATCTGATGTAGATGTTTATAAAAGACAGTTATTTAATCTGTCCGTTAGAAACGGCCTTTATCAATCAATCAAATTTTATTTGTGTCGCCCATTTCAGCAGCAAGGCATTTCAAAGTGCTTTACACAACAAACACAAAGTCATGCAACGTAGAATCAACAATCAAAAGCTACATTAAGTCAAATGCCACAACAACGCAAATAAAACATTTTTAATATGTAGATACGTTTGCAGCACTTTCAGCCAATAATCAATCAATTTGTAATTGATTACGTGTCAAAGCCAACTCTAAACAAGTGCGTTTTTAGTCGAGGTTTAAATGATTTATAAAATGGTTTATTGATATTTTTAAGGGACTGCTAAAGTTAAAACCGGTTTCTTCTTCACATAAGATTTTTCTCCCCTTGTTAGATGAATGTAAAAAAAAAAAAAAAAACCCTGACAACTTCATAACAAAGGGGGAGGGGAAAAAAAAAAACAAACAAAAAAAACAATCCGTGCAATTAACTTACATAATCAACCCACCTCCATGCTGGATTTTGGCCCCACGTGGCTCCGTTACGACAGCGGGGACCTCAGACTGCGTCAGGAATGCGACAATGGCTCAGAACGATCCTTCCTCTGTGCGTGTGTGTGAGTGTGTGTTTGGAGTGGTACTGTGTCCAGCTGCAGAAGAACAGAACATCTGTAGGACACAGGCAGGGCAGGTCAAAGAGACACAGAATCAAAGAACAAGCTCTTGCTGCTCGAATTTTGTGTCATCAGAGGTTAGAAATGAGTTGTTTCCTGCTTATCTTTAATGTAATCCTCTATTTAAAGATAGAGATGATGTATATTTCTCCTAGAATAGGATGATAAACATCATTGGTGTTGAGAAAATGACTTACCGGTATGTTTTTTTTTTTTGTAAAACAAAGTCCAGTTTATTACTGGTTGTTTGCACAAAAGTTTTGTAAATCACAAACTTTTTTTTTTTTTTTAAGGCTTTGTTATTTGTGTAAAATAATGCAGTTGAGGTTTTACCGCTGAGTTGAGTTCGTGGAGTACAACCTGACTGGTCCGAATGCCAACATGGCATCGCTCACATTCCCGCCTTTGTTTCCTGAAACCTGAAAATCAGATGTTCTAGATCTCAAATTGTTGTGCTTTTCTGTCTTCACTGTAGAATGAACCCGTTCAAGTGTGATCCGAGTATTTCGGGTTGTAAGACGGAACGGGTTCAGTCCATTTTGAAAACGGCAACTTCAGCGTTTGTGGCGTCTGTTGCTCGTCCGCCGTGTTTTCCCGCACAGAACCGTCCGCGTGTTTCCAAAGTTTCGGAGGTGTGCGACGTGGTCAAAGCATAAATCAGGTTTAATAGTACTGTTAAAAAAAAAAAAAAAAAAAATCTCCCACAGATTTCATAATGGCAAATTCTCTTAAAAAGGAGGAAAATATGTATATGTTTTGTTTGTTAAATCCAGAATAGTGTTGATTCCCTGAATTAGGGTCGTCAGTTTGGTGTAACACCAGGATATCATTTGTGTGGATTGTCTACTTTGCTTTTTTATTGGCGTGTCTGCGCTCTCGGAGCTTTCTCGAGTCTAGGACTAAAAATGTGAAAACATCAGAGTGGATGGCTGCAGTATTTCATTGAACAAAGGAAGATTAAAATAATTAAAATGAAGATTAAAAACTACCTTCACGACTTCTTATCTCAAAAGTCCAGTCTCAGTCACATCTTAAGTGTTTGTATTGGCCTTTCAATGTGAGCTTGCCTGCTATCTACTGTCAGACATCTTCTTATCTGGTTTTGCCCCCAGACTGAAACAGTCCATCATTGATTTCATCACTCGCAGGTCTTTATACCAATGCGCTTTTGCCTCTGATCCCATCTCCTCGTCAGCCAGCTGTCATCCAGTCAACGGATGATCAACAGGTCGTTCAGATGGGAATAGTTTGGTTTGATGTAGTTTATGGAGAACATTCCAACGCATTCTTCAAAAAACTGGTTTTGTTAGCGGGGAAACCATTTCTAGCTACTTTCTGTCTGCCATGTTGAACAGTGTGTTTGATGTGAGGAAGCTCGAGGATTTCATGGAAGATGAAGTCTAGTCTTGGCTTTGAAATACATCCCTATTGATGCTTTTCCTTTTTGAAAATTCATGCGTATCGGGATCAACGTTGTGGGAGTCGTTGATCCCACAACGTTGATCAACGACGTTGATCGTTGATCAATTTAATATTGATCAATTTAACACCTCGGAATAAAACTTCATGGCTCTATGCAGCAAAATTTCTCAAAACAACGGCCTCTTTTTTTTTTTTTTTTTTTTTTAAATTTGATCATTTTATGTATGCGACGCTTTTATCTCGCTGTGATGACGAATTACTTAATAGTCCAACAAGACGTATGCAATCTTCAGCCATGTTTAAAAATCACATTTTCTTTTTAAACTACAAATCATGTCCTGTCCGGAAAGTTTGCTTTAAGGAAAATTGTATTGATGCATTTATCTTTATCTCCGCGGGACAAAGAACGTCGCATGTTTTCCGATGAAATTACATTTAAGCTGAAAGCGACTTTTTCATTCGTTGACCTGTATCTGACCTTTGCCGTAATCAGACTTTACATTGAGTTGAGTCAGGAACAAAGGGCTCCAGCTTCCAACTTGTGACACTAAAGCAGATCAACTAAATGACAATAGAAGATCGTAGATCAGTAATCAGGGCCAATAATCGATCATCAGTGACTGCTTTTATTACTTTTTTTCTTTTGTTTTGTTTTTTTGTGGCATCTTCCTTTCCTCTTCAAGCATTTCTCCGTGATTCACGTGTCAAGACTCGAACAACAGAGAGGAGCGCTGCCAAAAACAAAGTCTCAGTAAATCTGGGCTGCAGTTAGAAGTGATTTGCAGTTTAGTTGCACGTTTGCGTGCGAGGACGCTTCTGAGCTCCAATCTCCTTGTTTTGTTCTCGGCGCCCGGAGTGACGGCGGTCATCTGAGCTCTTTTGAGGCTGAAAATCCCCAGGAGAGATTTCAGATTCCTGGGCTCTGCAGATGGCTCGGAAACTCATCGACGGCCATTCCGTCGGGTCGACCGCGTTTGCGGGCCTCGTTGACGTTTGTGAAGAGGAGTGACGTGATGTGCGTTTTTAGCAATAAAATCTGAAAAGTGTGGCATTTGTTTGTGTTCAGTCCCTTTATTGTAATACCTTAAAACAAACGACAGCGTAAAAATAAAAAAAAAGAAGTTGATTTTTAGGATTGGAAACAAGTTTATGACACTTTTCTGAAAACCATGTTCCATTTTCCTCCCAGTTCATAACCACATAACACTCCGGAATCTAAATCCTAATAAAATGCATTTAAGCGTGACGGTATGAAGAAGTGGATTTGGTTTCAGATGATCCTTTAGAAATGAAAAATGTTGTGAACCGTAACAATGTTTTATTATTATTATTTATTTAGCGTGTCAATGAATGAAGCGAAGAGCAGTGAAAGAAACCTCCGCCTGACTTTGGCTGATTTCCCAAACATTAACGGTCAGATTACAGCCATTTTTAACAGCTAATGGGGCTTACCAGATGTTTTTAACACGCTTCATAATTACTTTAAAAGAACAGAACTCTCTGATAATGGGTAGTTGTTGAAAAGCTCCCTGAAAGCTCAGAACAAGCTCCCATTATCCTAATCCTTGACGGTGGTGACGGTTAATGCGCAGTCTGCGCGGGGCGTCGCGGCACCGCGCCGCACCGCGCCGCACCGGCTCACAGAAAGTTTGAAGTGAAACGTGTGGAAAACTAAAGGAAGTCAGACCGACTGCAGCCTGCTTATGGCTGTAAAGGAAGTGGCTGTTTGCCGTCTGGACAGTCGGTTGGAGCCCTGCAAAAGAGGAGAAGCAGCTTGCAGCTTCTATGGACCAAACATTTGGAACAAACTTCCAGAAAACTGTAAAACGCCGGAAACCCTGACTTCCTTTAAATCTCAACTAAAAAACACACCTGTTTAGAACTGTCTTTGAAATGTAATATGTAATAATGTACTTTTTTTTTTTTTTTTTCTATGTTGCATGACTTTGTGTTTTGTGTTTATGATGAAAAGCCTTGTTGCTGAAATGTGCTATACAAATAAAAATTGATTGATTGATTGATTGCAGTCCATCAGGGGTGTAAAGATGTTTTGGGTGTAAGAACATTGGTGCTGCCTTTGCAGTCTGAACGTCTGGAATTTGAGTTGAACCGTTTCCACCAAGTGATCGTCTCAGTTGACTCTTAAGAATTATTGCACATTATGGGCCCTGACAAAACCAACCGAGTAACAGATCTTCTTTATGAGAGTAACAGAAACGCGTTTCTTCACAGCAAAATTGAATCCAAGTGCTATCGAGCATTAGCGTGACCTTACACCCGTACCTCCGATTTCTCTACTGAACGTTTCAAAAGTTGTCTTGTTCCTGACAGGTGATTTAATATACCCAGTTCACAAAGCATGTGACTGCACATGCTCAACACTAGATACTAAATATAGCATTTACATCAGATGTTACACTATTAGAATGAAATGATAATTCAGAATAATCTACAGCGTGGATGTGGAGCTCTGATTTCTCCACTCTTCGCCTTGCTGAACATCACAGTGACGGTTGTTGCTCCGGTCTCCGTGGATCTAATGGGTTTAATGTTTTCTGGTTCACAGGAAGCGTGCTGTGCGTATGTGTTGATGGTGACGGCGGTCTACTGGGTGTCGGAGGCTGTCCCCCTGGGGGCCGCCGCCCTGGTCCCGGCATTCCTCTACCCTCTCTTTGGCGTTCTCAAGTCCAGCGAGGTGAGGCTGATTTTTTTCCCCCCCCCCACACAACCAGCTGGAGCTTCTTTTTTTTTTTTCTCTTTTGTGGAAAAGAAAACGTCAACCCTCAGTCTTCCACAGCTTTCAGGTCTTAACATTCAGCTTGAAAGAAAATTCACACGAGTTTATGGCAGATATTTCTATTGTGGGGGGCCAGTAAAACCACAGGCAGAAATGATGGGGGAGGGAGAAAGGAAGTTAGGAAACTGACTCTAGGATGGAAGAAGGGACTTCAGGAAGAAAGGCAGGATACAAGGAAGGAAGAAAGAACACGACCAACTTCACTAGAAATGAAGGAAGCACACTTGGAAGGACTGAAGCACTTTATGAAGAACTCTAGGAAGAAGGGGATTTGGGAAGGAAGGAAAGACGATATGAAGGACACTAGGAAGCAAGGAAGGACACGAGGAAGTGGGAAAGGAAGGATGCTAGGGGAGAAGGAAAGAAGGGCACTTCCTTCATTTACTGCCTATGAATATGCAGCTTTTGAGTTAACTTTAAACTATTAGGACTTAAGTGCAGCAGAATGTGTGTTTGGTTTTTCCAGCGTTCTTAATGAAACCAGCTCAGAAAGAATTTTGGTGGAAGTTTTTTCTGCGTTCCAACAATTCGGAATTTTCTTTTGCATTTTTATCCGACTAACGAACTGAAAAACGATCATGTCAGCGGTCCTCACACCAACTTTCTTTTGCTCTTCACGATCCTCATTAGCCGAACATAAACGTTGATCCGAACGCCAGGCTGGCTTTGTCCAAGAGGTAAAGAATCACTGTAATCTCGTTCAAGTATTTTCTAAAAATATGCCAGCAGAGATTTATGCAATATTTCGAGTCTATTATTGCCCTCAACGTTTGAGCGCCTCAAGTTAGGTAAGGAGTAAGGAGTAGAACCTTACCTGCCATTCGCTCCAGATGGTGGGAGTAGCGCAAGCGGAGACATCGACCTCATTCTCGGAGGTTTCTGCGGTTTAGAGAGCCGCATTGAAAGTACAGCGAGAATATATTCTAATCCTTTATGACCTTTCACAATTCTTTTGTTCTGCTTCAATCGCTTCACTTTTTCAGTGTACATAAGTCCTACTGGTTTAATGTTAAGTCGATTATGAAGCTGCCTCCTCGGACACGGTTTTAAGAGCAGTTGTTCTTTTTGTCTCCTCGCTGTCAACGTCCAGCTCTTAAGCTGAGGTCAATACTTTGGCTGCAAGAGTTTTAGTCACATTAAAGTCCTCTGTTCAGTTCAGGTTGTTTTAATCCGTTTTTAGATTTTAAAGCAGAATGGATCCAAAAACCGTGTCCGCTTTGGGAGCTGCCGTGACCGCTCGTTATGTCTGTGTGTGTTTAGGTAGCGGCGGAGTACTGCAAGGACACCACTCTGCTGCTGATGGGAGTCATCTGCCTGGCCGCCTCCATAGAGAAATGGAACCTGCACAAACGCATCGCTCTGCGCATGGTGATGATCGCAGGGGCAAAACCTGGCATGTGAGTAATATACTTCTGATTTTTTTTTTTTTTTTTTTTTTAAAAGCGCAGTATTATGTTACATTTTGTTAGCTTTACATAATGTTATAAAGTTATTCCTTAATCGAAAATACCACTGAAGTGTTTGTCCTGGGAGATTAAAGGATTTCTCAGTCAGCTGTGCAAAACACCTGGTTGGACCTAGCTCCGCCTTCAAGACAATGCTCCTCTTCTGAACTGCACTTTCCAAGCTTCCTGGCCTCCGTCTCACAGAGCAACAGTCCCCCACTCAGCTCCTTCAGACTAGCCAGTAGCAATTAGCAAACAGTTGGTGGAACTTCACATCCGTTTAGCTCATTAAAGGAGCTACTTCTCAGTGAAACACTGGTAAAAATGTTGTTAAAATGTTAACAGAAGCCGTCATGTTGTGACGACTTTCTGAAGGCGGAGCTTCAAAAAGAGCAGGATTTTTTTTAAAGAGACAGAGGCCCAATTTCAAGCCGTGAAATTGCATTTAAGTCATGTTTGAGTACATAGCGTTTTACAATAACTGAAGGTACGAAGATGGTTCTTTAATTGTGCTATAAAATGCCACAGTGTGGCTGGAAAACGCATAATACTGCACCTATTGGGAAAGTCCCATATGTTCATCTAAATGATAACAGAACATGGTTTTTACCTCGCGGTTCAGGTTGGTGCTGGGCTTCATGTGCTGCACGGTCTTCCTGTCCATGTGGCTGAGCAACACGTCCACCACCGCCATGGTGATGCCCATAGCCGAGGCCGTCCTGCAGCAGCTCATCTGCACCGGCCTGGCCGACTCCCACGACGACTCGGAGACCGGCGACGCTCCGGAGGAGGACAGCGGTGGGTCCAAGTTCTTGTTTCCGTGTCACTGCGCGTGGCGCAGTGAAAAGGCTTCGCCCCTGATAAATTTCTGAAGCCTTTCTTGATGTTTTAGATCTTCAAGTTCATTGTAATGTCATGCAAAGCTAATCTGAGTGAATACTAGAATCGGTTTAAATAGAAATGAGCCCCGTTTAGTCCAAACTCGAGCACATTTTTCTAGAAGGTGCGGTTCGTTTGCCGAGGTGTGCATGCACAACTGAATTCTGATGCAGATCAGAAACATTAACTCTAGACTGCTTACAAATAGCAGGTCTCAGTTCGGTTACAGTAAACTGTGTTGTGGTTCGAAACATTGTCACTTAAGTGTGAACAAAAGCAAATCAGAAGAATTCTTTCAGGACAAACTAAAAGTTTTGGTTTTTTAGCTGCGTGAAGCAAACATGATGCAGAGAACCTTTTGATAATTTTTTTTCTGTCACATTGCAGCTGTTCCAACCAAAGAGGAGAACCTGGACAAGAACCAGCTGGAGCTGCTCTATCAAAATGAACAGTATGTGTGTAGAGCCTTGTTTTACATCTTCTTCTCTTTACTGTCTTATTAATCACCTTTTCTTCTTCCACTTTCAGCATTTTTATGCTAATACATTTGAATTTCTACAAGGCTTTATTTAGGTTCAGTTATAGTAAAAATGAATGTTGTGTGGTAGATCCTACAGGCGGACAATCTGTATTATTTTTTCTATTGAGATTATTGAAGGTGTACCACAGGGTAATGTCTGTAGTCCCCTTTTGTTTACAGCCAAATATTCCATCATAATAAATTTTTTTTTCACTATTACTTTAACAAATAATTCCTGTTACTTAAAAAAAAATCTGTTTTATAAGACATGTTATTGCTCTAAAGAAGTCAATTTTCTTACCCTTTGCAGACAGAATACTAACATATATATATATATGTTTATTTTTTTGTTGTTGTTGTTGTTGCATCATTTTATCTTTGCGTTTTGTTTGTGAATCTGATTAAGATTGACTTTTTTTGTCCTCCTTTCAAGGAATGAGCGTTCCAAACAGGATCTCTCTTCCTTCACTGAGGTAAAATACACTTTGTGCACTGAAAAAAAAAAAAATATTTCATAGCTTTTAAACCTTTGTCTTATGTTACAACCACAAACTTAAATGTAATTGTGTGAAATAAAAAGCATGCATTTAAATTACTGGCCCGAACAGGACCGGGCCCAGGGGGTGTGGGGCCTCATGCAGAAGTTGATGTGGGGCCCCTCTATGTATTGATAACATCACCACCAAGAATCCTGATTGTAATGGTGCAATAATTTAACGAAAATTAGTTTTCATTTTTGCAAAGCAAACTTCCCAATTTCTTTAATTCTTATGGTAAAATTTTTTATTATATTTACAAACCACCTACGCATCCTGTTTCCTATGACCTCTGTGTTCACCTGACCCCTTAAAGTTTGTGGTCGTAATCTGACAAAACGTGGGAAATATGAAATGGTCAATAGAGAAATGGAGTCAAATAATAAACATAAATTGGTCAAATCTGTCTTTCCCCTTTCACCCCTTAGGGTCAGGCGGCTGAGCTGAACGGGTTCGGTCTCCAGCCCGTCTTGAACAAGACTTTCGTTCGACAAACCAACGGACACCTACCGCAGGTCGGGTTCAAAACGCCACCGCTTTAAACTCTCTCTCTCTCTCTGAGCGGCTCCACCGCGAGCTGCAGCGTAGAATTCGCTCGACGTCTTCCTGCGATTCCTCTGCAGGTTGCCATAGAGATCCCGAACGTGAAGCGAGTGAGAGCCAGGAGAGACTCCCAGTACCCCACCAAGAGGGACCACATGATCTGCAAATGCCTGTCGCTCAGCATCACCTACGCGGCGACCATCGGAGGACTGATCACCATCACCGGGACGTCCACCAACCTCATCTTCGCCGAGCAGTTCAACACGTAGGTCCATGTTCTGCTTACAGAAGATAATGATTAGCTGAATTTAACTGAGCGTAAAGTAACTGTTCTTGATTTGGGGGCGCATGCGGGTTAGGCAAGGAAGATATGCAGAAGTGTGACTGGGATGTGATGGAGAACTTTGCAAAACTTAAAAATTTCTCTAAAATTGCACATTTTTATATCAGCATTTCTTAAAAACTGCTTTAGGCATGAATTATAAGACTTCAAAATTCAAAATGTCCTGATATTTCAAACATGGAGGCTCAACAAATACAGGAGCTATTACAGTAACGGCAGCTCGTAGTGACCAGAGCCGCCATCTTTCCGTTTGGTTTTGAACACATGTGCGGCTAGTTTTGGCAGCCGCCTTGCTGTGATTTAACACTCTGTGTGAAATCAGATCCCGGGGGCCTGGAAGGGTCTTAAATCAAACTAATCAGCCTGTACAGTCCTAATAGAGCCGATTTTCTCCAGCCAGTGTTTTTAAGCCCCACAGAATGGCCTCCTTCATGTCACAGCTCAGTGGGCAAAGGTCATGCTATTTATTCTCCGCGCAGTTGGGTGTGTGCATGTGCGCGTGTGTGGCAGAGGTAATCCTAAGAGTATATTTCCGGGAACGGGAATCTTTTGAGAAAGTTAACTGTTTGCTAAAAACAAGACTCGTGAAGGATGCGTAGAGAGGGCAGTTGCTCTCAAAAGTGTGTCATCCCCAGCAGGCCTGAGGCCGTGACGCGGTTGGGGATTCGATTGTTGTTTTTCATTCATATCGGCTGAAATGCGACACACCTGCTTGTTCTCACCTGTCCTTTTAAAACGCTACAAGTTCCCTCCCCGTCTCTCTGTCTGGATTTTTTTTTTTTTCCCCTTTTCCAGTCGTTACCCGGAGGCGAAGGTCATCAACTTCGGCACCTGGTTCATCTTCAGCTTCCCCATAGCCATCATCATGCTGGTCCTCACCTGGCTCTGGCTGCACTTCCTCTTCCTGGGCTGCAAGTGAGCGCACTTCTTTCTTTCTTTCTTTTTGTTTTGTTTTGTCTGCTCGAGGTCACACACACATCCAGGTGTGTGATTATTAGTGTTGCTCACTCTCGCATCTTATCATTACGGTAATCCGTCGGTGTGTAACTCGGGCTGTTTGCCGTCTCTGTGCTCAGCTTCAGAGAGACGTGTTCGCTGAGTAAGAAGCGCAAAACCAGGAGAGAAGTGATGTCTGAGCAACGGATCCAGGAGGAGTACGCCAAGCTGGGCCCCATCAGGTGACCGGAGAGCCTGGTCTCAAGAGTTCAGGCGGGAAAACTGCTGTGGCTTCTGTGGGGTTTTTTATTGGGATTTTATTTTCTTTAGTGACGCAAAGTAGCTCAGAAACGTGAAAGTTAATTTTTTTTTTTTTTTTTTTTTTTTTTTTTTTTAAACCAATTTTCAAGTCTTGCTGCAGATCTGCCAGGTGGATTTTCAGTTGATTTACCAAGTAAAAAATACCATTTTTCTCACCAGCTGTGTTTCAGTCGTGCAATTTTGAGACTTTTAAATAAAATAAATTCACTTGATAGAAACACAGCAATAAAAAAAAAGTGTCTTTTGATTAAAAAGGATTAGTTTTTTAAAAATTATTATTATTTTTGCAAACTACAATGGAAACACCGTTTTTTTTTTCTCCACATCAGACAAGTCACATGATCAACGACCACATGTTGCCACTGGCAAAAACCACAAAGAAGAAGACGACAGGAAGTAGCAGGAGGATTTTGTTTTTTTTTATTTCATGGGAACACTGCAAATGTGAAATTTTATTTATTTATTTTAACATTACCGGAATGTTGGCAAAGTTTTGACACATTCGCAATAGAAATGCAGCTGCTGTCAGAAGTTGAATCCAGCCAAACCTTTCTCGTTTCAGCCGACTTAAAATGACAAGAAGCGAGAAAGCAGTTGGTTTCAGGTGTGACCTTAGAATTTAGCTGACTCAGATGTGTCAGAGAAATCTGATAGGTTTGCCACACGTCAAACATTTCACAGATTGTGTACAGAAGTACACATTATCCCTGATACCAGCCAAATGTCTGTGAACGTTTGAATTCAATAAAAGCAGCAAATTCTCTAAAAACTGGCATGTAGCAGACAGAAGTAATTTCGGTAATTCTAACCAAGCTAAAATACTGCTTTCCCACCACCCCCCATTAGTTTGTGTTGCTCTTTCACAAAAAGACACAGCAAGACATTTAGTCGATTCTCTCGTTGAAACCGAGGAGTTAAAACGTTTGCCAGCTTGTCTGCGGTCGCGCCCTCTGGCGCAACAGTTGCTGACGTGCTTCTTGTGGTTGCGCCGCAGCTACCCCGAGGTGGTGACGGGGATTTTCTTCATCCTGATGACTCTGCTGTGGTTCACCAGAGAGCCCGGCTTCGTGCCCGGCTGGACGTCGCTCTTCGAGAAGTAAGCGGCTCCTCCGTGGTCGCGCTCGGCGAAAGCCATCCAGTTGGCCCCGTTTTTGGGACGCGACGGATTTCTGCTTGTCTTTTTGTCTCCAGGAAGGGCTACAGGACCGATGCGACCGTCTCTGTCCTCCTGGGCTTCCTGCTCTTCCTCATCCCCGCCAGGCGTCCCTTCTCATCGTCCTCACCCAGCTGCAGTAACTCGGGTCGGTTCCCGCGGAACAGCAAAAACACACAGTTATTTATTTACCAGTTGTAAATCATGCAGTAAAACTTACCAAGAATTTCCTAAAGAACATACAGCAAGGAATTACACAAATAAGTGCTCAAAAAAACTAACTAATCAGCTTCATGTTACGTCTGTTTCTTGGTGTTTTTTTTTTTTTTTTTTTTTAACCTTCAGAAGACAGTTCCGATCCTGACCCTCTGGCCCCCATGATCACTTGGAAAGATTTCCAGAGGCTGATGCCGTGGGAGATCGTGATCCTGGTCGGAGGAGGCTACGCGCTCGCGGCTGGCTGCAAGGTAAAACAACACGCATCACAAAATGTACAAACTCTTCCCAAAGAAATCGTGTGGTTCTGCCTGTCGGTCAGCCCGGTGTTTTCGTTTGATTCTCCCCCCCACACCCCCTGATTGGTCCAGGTTTGTGTTTGTGGCATTAATAAACCGTACCTGCAGGTGTCGGGCCTGTCGGTGTGGATCGGCAGGCAGCTGGAGCCCATGGGCGGCCTTCCGCCCTGGGCCGTCACCCTGCTGGCCTGCCTCCTGGTGTCTGCGGTCACAGAGTTCGCCTCCAACCCAGCAACTCTCACAGTCTTCCTGCCCATCCTGTCAGCTCTGGTATGTATGTCAGGTCCTCCGCCTCGCACGCGTCGAAAAGCTTGCATCAAGACACAGCTGTCAAACTCCAGACCTCGAGCTTCGCTGTCCTGCAAAACGCTGGGATGAAACGTCTTAATTACCTCCTGCTTGTGTAGATCAGATCTCTAGAGCCTTAATGACCCAATTATTCTATTCAGGCGGTGCAGCAGAGGCACATGTAAAAGTTGTTTAGTTTTTGTTTAATCACGTTGGAGTCAAATGCTTCAGAGCACTGAAAAAGAAATCTGTAGAATCACAAACTCTGTTTGCTAGAACTTGTCCGACCCTAAGAAATAACACAGTAAACACAACATAATTGATTAAATGTTCGGGGTTTTTTTTTATTACATATTACACTCTTGGTTGCACTAAATAATGTTCAGTAAAACTCAACCATCCTGCATTTAAATAAACAATACCAGAAATTTGTCGAACTCTCATAAATGCTGTCGTGAAATTAACTAAAAATATAAAAGCTTGCTCACTCGTTCATTTTTCCCCCCCCCCTCCCATCTCCATTCTTAAATAATTTTTCAATCATCGTGTTGTTATCGTCGTCTTGCCTCCTCCTCGTTCCCTCCGTTTGATCTCCAACCGACAGCCACTTTCCTCCCCCCCCTCACTGTAATGTTCCCTCACTGTATCCGTGTTGTTCTTCTTCGCCCCTCGGTCCAGTCAGAGACCCTGCTCATCAACCCCCTCCACACTCTGATCCCGTCCACCATGTGCGTGTCATTTGGGGTCATGCTTCCAGTGGGGAACCCCCCCAACGCCATCGTCTTCAGTTACGGCCACGTGAAGATCAGCGACATGGTAGGTCTCTGTGCACCTGCAGCATCAAACGGCTTCAGAGTTGTTTTGTTTCCTTTTAGAACTGAATGTTCCTGTTCTGTTTTTTTTCCCTTTTCCTTCAAGCTTTTCAGGTCAGTTCATGTTGTGCTCTGTAATCTTCCCATCCAGGTGAAAGCGGGCTTTGGAGTGAACCTGATCGGCGTCGCCGTGGTGATGTTGGCCATCACCACTTGGGGCGTCCCGCTTTTCAACCTGACCGAGTTCCCCGCCTGGGCGGTGGCCAGGAACGTCACCGGAGGCTTATAACCAACACCGGGCCGAGGCCCGAGCCAGGAGAGAGGCGTCGAGACCGGGGGGGGTGAAATTAGAAAGAGAAGACAAAAAACAAAACATGACAGAGTCAAAAGGATCGTCTTCCCCAGAAAGAGACCGAGAGAGCCGGCCTTCCGGAAAGGAAGACGAGAGAAAATGGCGGAAAGCTAGCTTAGCTAGAATATTAGCTTCAGTTTAAGTCGGCCATATTGTGGTCGCTCTGGGGGGGGGGGGAAAAACCAAACTTCAACAAATTAAGTTTACCTCTGTTGCTACAAAGACACTGATTCTTTCAATGAAGCAATACAAATTAGAAGGCTAATTGAGGCAAATTAAGATCTCACATCATGTCGATACTTCAAATATATAACAGAACTGAGACGTTTTTTTTTTTGTTTGTTTGTTTTTTGTTGTTTTGGGTTTTTTTTTTACAAAACCACCATGAATGAAATGTCTTGATGTATTCGTTGTACTCTTGTAGTAAACGCTGCAATAGTAATAAGCTAACTAGCCACTTGTTAGAAACCTCTTTTACGCTTTACCTAAATGTGCATGGTAGCGTAGCGCAGTGGTCAGCCGGTTAAAGCAAGGTTTCGACCGTGGCTACGGATGTACTGTATCAATACACTCACTGATTAAAACGGCAAAGAGGAACAACCCAGAAGAAACTGGCGAGATACTGTGGCGGGTGTGGAATTAGTTTGACCTTTAACACCCTGGTGATTCGTTCGCAGACGCTGACGGTGCTGCAGGCAGTGGGGTGGAGCGTTAAAGGCATCATCTGTGTCTGGTGTACAGACGTAACTACAGCAACGGTTTTTAACCTTCATGAAATTATGATGCAGGCCAGTTCAGTCTGAACTGACAACACACCAGCATTCTGATTCACATGTTTTTTTTTTGTTTGTTTTTTTACCACTAGATCAGGTACTGTAAGCTCTCAAATGAGGTCGAAGTGTTTTTTTTTTTTTTTTGTCGCAAGTTCACAATTAATTATTTGTTAGCCTTTCATTGTAAAGACCAAGAACTTCTGTCTTGGTCGTATTGACATTTTTAACTTCAGGCAGTCCTGCTACTTCCAATGCTAGCGAAGACATCTGAGAAGCCAGCAACAAGTTTAGCAGACTGAATTAACGCCGATGATTGCAAACACTCAACTCAAAATGAGCTAAGCTGCTGGAGAGTGATGCTAACTGTATAAAGTTAAAAAAAAAAAACCCTACATGATATATTTAGCATTTGGTGCTCTTTTGTAGTCCAAATGTATTGAGAGTTGTAGATGCTTCTTTTGATGGACAACCCAAAACCCTGGAGTTGTTATTACTGGACTTGACCTTCAGAAATTGTCCTACATTTTTTCTTTCCTACTCTTGTGATCTTCACTCACCATTTTGTTGTCAGTGATTAGTTATCTGCCTGGAGCACAATCGCTCAGATCGTGACGCTGCCACTGGTCCACTCAGGGCATTGGAACCTGGGGCTCCGGAGTCTAAAGTGGTTATTTGGACCTTCCACAATGGCTCTTAATACTTTGGGTAGCAATAATAAAGAACCAAATTTTTAATTTGTTATTGTTTTTAAATAAAAATTTCTACTGTTTTAATAGTTTTTGTTTTTTTTCCCCAACACTAAATTTTCACAATAGAATGACACTAACAGTAGCCATATTTTCTTTTTTTTTCTTTATCTTAAAACAAAAAATAAACTGTGGTCCCTTTAGTCTTAAGAGACATACCAAGCCTGAATGTGCTTTTACAAGTTTTTTTTTTTTTTTTTTTTTTTTTG
>VMRN01000121.1:293618-316004 GCA_010277015.1 Poeciliopsis turrubarensis
GTTTTTTTTTTTTTTTTTTTTTTGTGCGTGTCTCGTTTTGGGAATTGACGGTCTGACAGGACAAACCTCCCACTTCCCTGCTGTTGATCGTAACATCTGCTGTGCAACTCCTAAGCATCGCATTAAAACTGCAGTATGATCAAACATAATTTTTCCAAAAGTCATAAGGCGTCTTTTTTTTTTTTTTTTTAAAGGTCATGTTGCACTTGCAGTTCTGAGTTTTATTTAGCTGGACTGAAGGCGGAAATGTAAAGGTAACTGACCCCTGTTTTGACCATCACTAATCATCACTAATTCTGTCGTCTGAATGCTTGACTTGGATCTCGACTGTTTTTCCCAGTGAGTGTAGTCAACCGACTGTACATATAACCAAATGTTTTTCTTCTTCTGTTTGTATGCGTGGATAAAATCTAATTTGCCACACAAACCAGGGCGTCTTATCATGTGACCAATCATTTTTTGCAAAGGTTGTAAAGCTGATTTGAAGCTTTGCTTTGCACCAAATGCCTTTTTTTTTTTTTCCTCTTTTGCTTCCTGTTTTATGCCAAACATTTAGAAATGCTTTTTGTGCATCAAGCCTGGAATGCAAAAATGTTGGCTGCATGTTTTAAACCTGGATTCAAACTTTATAAGCTCATTGGTGCCTCACTGTGATGTTGGAAAACCTCTGTTCACAGCTTACATTCTTAAATCTGGCACATTGTTTACTCTGCTTATGAGAAGAATGTATTTCCAGTACAGATCCTTTATTCTTTGCTAAAAATGATCTTGAAACGTTGCTTTTTTGTTGTTGTATTTTTGTCTGTCAGATCTCAATGTCCTTAAGATCGCAGGGAGAAGTATTCGGTTGTTGGATTAGCTCCTTTTTTTTTTTTTTTTCTCCAAGGTGTAGGAAGTACATGACTGGATTATGTGCAAGAGGAGAATTTATGTGAGGCAGCAGAGACCATTCAAGCTCTGGTTGACTGAAAACTGAGTACGGGACTGTATTGTGCAATAGTTCAATCCACTATAACTATAAATCACAATAACTCTCATGGTGGCAAAGTGGAAAAGGTTTATGCAAAACCCTCCATTGTACTGAGCAGAAATGCAAAAGATATGCTTTATATTTTCACAGAAAAATACAAAATGGAGATGTAATTTGTGACTGTTTTGTACGGCCAGAGGCCTTAGAAGTCTGAATAGAGCTACAGTTTTTCTTGTGGTTTGTAGATTTCTACAGGGTTCCTACACATTGACGGGGTCAAAATTTCATCTCCAAAGAAGTTCTTGATCAGGTCCATTTCAAAATGTGGTACTTCCAAAGATCAAGCTACGGAAACTTCTAAATGTGAAGGATGACGGACAAAGATGATGACTGGAGCCTGACCGGAGGGATGATTGATGGATAAAAGGCCAGATTGGGAGATGAGTGACCGAAAGAGGAACTGTTGGATCACGAGACGACTGGACAGATGAATGGCTGGATGTAGTGATGAGTGGATTGATCGGTGTATGAAAAGTATGACGAATGGACTGACCGGACAGAGGGACGGCTTTACAAAGAATGAACAGACTGACGGATTCATTCGACACCAAGAACTTGTATCAAACGCCAGGATGTAGGAACCCCGTTTCTAGCAATGGTTTCATTGAAGACCTTTGACCTGGAGGCCACACTCCTTTGTAAATACACACTGATTTGTAATATAAACACAATGTGTTATTTTTTTGGTTTTTTTGCCTGTTTCTAATGACCTGTAACATTCTCAAATCAGCTGTTTTATCCTGAAAGGGTTTTCATATCCACCTATTACACTAGAGTTAGAAAACAATACACATGTACGACAATAAAAGCCATCAAAATCACCCTGTTGGTCTTGATTTATTCCAAAATAATAGCGAATGTTGACGTTTTCCCAGAGCGGTCATAATCCAGAATCTCGAATGCTCTGCCACAGAAACAGTTGATCCGGTTATACAAACTGCACAGCCGCTTCCGGGTGGATTCCATTGATCTTAATCTTCCATGAAGACCAATTTGTGAAAAAAAAACCCCCAACAAAAACAAAACATTATTTAAGTAATTCTAAGGAACAATGTCCAATAACTTGCCAGGTTGTGCAACTCTTAGGATTCAAACCTTCTCACATAAATAATGGTAAAGGTGAGGTGTTTTCGTATTCGCGAAAACAGGAGTTCATGTGATTAAAAGTCAGTCTCCGCAGCTCCTCTCTGGTAGGCGTTAGGAGTTCACTTGTGGGCCTTCAGCCGGCGTGAAGCCTTGCTTCTCCATCTTCTCTTTGTACTTCAGGAAGTCTCTCCTCTTGGTGAAATATTTCACCTGCCGGGAAGAGACGGGCAGAAATTAAAGAGACGAAACGGAAGGCACACAGGAAGTCATTCCGTGCGTTTGACCGTCGGCACATCCGGTGTCCAAACGTTGTCGGAAGTGCCATTTGAGTCTTTTGCACGGAGAGACGATACAAACTGACCAACTTGGATCTCACAGACTTCAGAGCCATCTGTCTCCTGATACTTTGTTTTGCAGTTTCTGCTGCCGAGTCAGCAAAATGCTACATAAAAAACGTGGCGGCTTCCAACAGACTGGTCCCAAATTTAAAGCCAGGATATGTTTTGGAAAAAAAGAACCTAATTTGATATTTCCTGAGTTTTCCAGCGTCTCAGACCCGATGACCAAGACAGGTGGTTAAAAACAATAAAAAAAAAAAAGAAACAACAACAACAACAACGAGGAGGCAACTTTACCCACTGAGCTGGACATTTCGCCTCGAAGTCTCCCTGGAACAGCTGGCAGGGCTGCATCCTGTCACTGTTGTCGTCCAAACATCGCCAGAGTTGATCCCTGGCGTCCCAGCAGGCCTTCCGCTGCTCCGAGTTCGGAGCTGCCATTCCCGACCAGGAGAGTCTGGGTGAGCTGTTGAAAGAGAAACGGCTCCCTGTCAACCATTCGAACGCATGTTTAAAACTACTTTCTGATTAAATATACTTTGGGGGAAAAAAAGAATTTCTTCCACCGCTGCCTAATGAGTCAGTAACAACAGAGTAACCTGTCGGCCGCCTGTTTAACTTGCGCTGTTACTTACCGGATAAAAAGCTAAAAAGTAAAAAGACGACTCCGCGGTTCCGACCCACTTCTTTCCCCCTCCCCTCGTCACTCCATTAAAAAGTCAATTACCACAGCTTAGCCTCAGAAACAACGCGTAGCGCTGTTGTTACGACATGAAGTGGACGGAGGACGCGAAGGACAAGCGCTACAACAGCAGCGCTTCCTCGTCGCGCGGTAATGACGTGTGGGTGCAGTTTGCAGTTGCGTGGTCGGGCCGGGGGATGTCGCTGTTGCACAACAAAACTTGACCACGGAAAATGAGCGTTGTTCAATTGTCTGGGGAAAAAAACCCGGATTTTATTTGTCTTTTTTTTTTTTTAATGGAAAAACTTAATTTCAACATAGTTCTATTTCACGGGCAACTTTATTACTCTATACTCAGCAAAATGTTTTCTTTGTGCAATCATTTCAGCTTGTTTCTCACTTTTGAAAAAGCATTACATACTATATATGGGTTTTTATTTCGCCCTCTTTTTGGATATATTTATATTTAAATTGTCTTCATTGAGAGCGAAGCGGAACCACAGTCAATTTACTGCTTAAAAAAGAAGTAACCAGGACAGATGAACCGGTGAATATTTAGACTCTCAGGTGTTGTTGAGGCGCACGTTTTCTTGATTTGATGAAAAACAAAAAAAATTTAATCAACATTTACAGTTAAGAAACAGACTTTATAAGGCTTGATTCTAAACAGAGAGACTATTTGTGAAGTGAAAAACAATTTCCACTTGTCTTCTCCAGATGTGAAAGAGAGCTGAAGTTAACCAACAGGAATCAAGCCGGAAGAGGAGCACGTTTTCACGCCGCAGCAATGTGAAGGCAGAGCAAAGTTTTAATAACCACACATGTCTGCATAATGAGACCGCTCGTGAAGGCAGAGAGAAAATCTGCGTTGCTGATGAACTCCTCGGGTCCCTCCTTCAGCTGCAGTGTTTGAGAATAGCCCCACTGGTTGCCATGGAGCCCAGTAGCAATCCATCCCGGTCTGTGGGCTTCCACTGTCAGAGGGGAATAAAAAAGACACACACACACACGCGCGCGCACAAATGCAGGGATGAGGCGCTCACCCACTTCTCAGAAGAGTGTGTTCTGCCTCATGTATATGTGGGTCTGTGTGTGTTTGAAAGAGTTGACAGAGTTCCCCTGGTGTCTTCAGGAGCAGACCTCATTTTTCTATTCATGCCTCGCTCCGTCTGCTGACCTCCCTACGGATTTGTTGCGCGCACATGCAAAAATGTAAGACCTAATATTTTGAAGCCAAAACCACTTCTGTTGCATTGCTCCCACTGCACACCTCACCACTGTCTCACTGCTTAGCTGTGCTTAAGGTGGGCTCTGCTTAGCAGCCCCATCTTTACCAGGGGTTAAAGACCCCAACGAGACAAACCCAGAAGATGAATAATCTCTGAAACACAAAACCACCTCATGCTCTCAGGTAGAAAGATGGGGGTCATGCCATTAGTGGCTGCCTAATGAGGTCAGGGTGTTTGTGCTCCTGCTTCTATTCCTCAAAGGGGCCCCTATGACTGAGCCCGACATTTAGGGACCAGCTCCTTCACCCTAAGCTTTTGGATTTGTAATTAGTATAATCTTGAGAAGTCAAAGGAGACCCACCATTGAAACTACAGACCCAACACACTCTTAGGGATGTGAATTTATGTGTGTGTGTGTGCATGTGGACTCATCTATGTTGTCTCTTTTGGACCTTTTCTGGTATTTTCACTGAGCTACTGAAAACCGGTAGGCTCCAGGGGCCTAATCATGAGTCTGATCCTAATATGGCAGACCCCAATTTGGATGGCTGGGATTAAGAAAAGTGTTTTTGTTAGGTACAAGTGGAATTAATAAAGTGAATGAAAGTCCATGTGAAGTCCTAATATGGCAAAAAATTCAAACTTTTCAGCTATGTCTTACACACACCTCAGTTCTGTCTATGTTAAAGGGGCAGTGTTATGTGTTTTCCAGATACATAGTGCCATTTTGTAGCACAATCAAGTAACTATGTTGCCTTTGGTTGTTATAAAAATAGTGTATGTATCAAATTTGACTTACCAGAAGTTTCATTTTGTGATTTAACCCCTTAAAATTGGGACAATGTCTCTTTAAGAAACTCCTGCTCTTTCTGACACTCTACCTTCAGGAAGTCATCACAACATGGCGCCTCCAGGAACCCTTTAACGCTTTTACCAGAGCTGCACTTCCACGGTGAGCTCGACAGATGCCACCAGGTGTTTGCTAATTGCTTATGGCTAGTCTGAAGGAGCTGAGTGGCAAGTCACTGCTTTGTGTTACTGCTTAGAAGACTGGAAACTGCAGATCCACGGCAGGAGCTGTGTCTCAAAGGTGGAGCTACGTCCACCAGAGCCGAACGGTTGCCATGGAGATTGAAGGATTTCACAAACATGCGTGTAAGAGTTAAAGCAACACTCCAGGTATGTTTTTGATGAGGGAATAACATTATAACATGATGTAAAGCAAAAAAAAAAAAAAAAAAGAGAAGAGAAGAGAAGAAAATCTATTTCACATAAGATTGCTCATTAAAAATTCTGAAATATTGGCCCACGTTTGCCACCATTCAAGCGAACACACTGTATGCAATAATTAGCTGCAGTATTGATCCAAATGCCACATATGTTCTGGACTAATGAGCGCATGGAGAGGTGTTGCTCCACAGCAGCCATTGACCTGCCAGCAGCACCGCTCTCACCAATAAACACACACACACACACGCACACGCACACACACACACACACACACACACGCACACACACACAGACACACACACACAGACACACACACACACATCGACCAGTGTTTGTCAGCCCGGTGGTGTCCAGGATACCGACCTCCGATTGGCACCGCTGGAGGTCAATACCACTGTACTGTCCTTTCACCAGGGGTTCAACATATACACACATGCACAGACACAACGAGAGTTTTGCACTATTTCTATATTCTTGACCACCTTGAAAAGTAAGCTAAAACTAAATACTGACAATCCAGACCCGACTTGTTCGAAAGCCCACTGCAGGCAGCCGAACTGAGAGCCATCGAGCTATTGACCATGTTCCAGTTGTGGTTTGATTGCGCAATCAGGGAGAGAGCAGACCGCGGCAACACAGGATCCATAATCTATAGCAACCTGAGAGCTCAGAAAAAAGACAATCAGCTTTCCGCCGCAACAGGAGGTAAGGGCAGCTCGGAGACGGCAACGTGATATGTTCCTTCATCCCAACTCGGCGTCGACTCTGACCGTCGTAAGCTTTCAACGGGTCTTTCATTTCACAAAAAGTCTTCTTACGCATCTTGAACTTTTTCACGTTTTGGCCAAATTGTCATAAAGGCTTGCCACTGGTGATCAAAACCCGAGGACATCGAGAAGGAGCGAGCAAGTCACTGAATGCAGGGAACACACAAGGAAGGGAAGCTGAGGCATCAGCAACGAGAAACAGACAATCCTTCGGATTATAAACCGCGTTAACTGGCATATCATATAAGGTTCCATAGACCTTGTATAACCTTCTCATGTCAGACAAGGTTTTCTTGTCCAAATGTTTGACAAGCAAGGCGTTGCAGACTTGTCAAAGAGTTTCCTCATCGGTTCACGTCCGTACACACTCCATCGCTGCCATCAGCGTGTTACTGTACGAGCCACGTTCCCTTTCATGAGCCGCAAACGTGCTTTCGGGGCCGCCGCCTTGCACCCGGAAGCCGAGAGCCAGAGAGGATATTGCCAGACAAGCGTCTGAAAAAACAGAAGAAAGTTGGTCCAACAAATGAGACGAGGGTCCCGTGTGAATTGAAGGGGATTATCTCTTTTAATGTATGCTAATTGATGCACACAGAGTAATGAGAGCCTTGTGTCATTGTGCGACCGAGGCTTGCCCCCCCCTCAACTCCCCACACACACACACACTCACACACACACTCTCACACACCCTCTCCCATCAGCCATTGCCCTGTTGCACCAGTGAAACCTGTTGATTGCTTGTGGAAACGCGCTCCCTCCCTCTCTCTCTCACAAGACACACACATGCACCCGCAAACACCCGGCAACCCACAACTGTGAACTTCGTGGGAAATCCTGGAGTCCAGCCGCTGCCAAATCTCACTCTCATCACAAAAAGCCCACATTGATTCAGGTCCTCTTGGCTCACATTCCTGCATCATCATGTGGTTCTGTTTCAGTTTTTCAGACGGCTCACAGTTTGAAGGTATCTTTGAAGTTGTATTACCATTCCGCCGTGGCTGTTCCACCCGCCTGAAGTGACACCCTGCAGCACTGATGCCGTCTTGTTTGGTTCTGTGGAAAATTACAATGCTGCGCTTCCTGAGTAAAAGATGGATCAAAAAAAGTTTCTTACGTTTGTGTTTTCCGGTTTCCCACAAGCCAAGCAGCAGCGGCAGCAAACTTGTGGAAGAGTGCGCTCTGGTCGGGGGAGACTGAGGCGAGACCTTTTGACCTTCATGCAGAACATTGCATGGATGCTGAAGGCTGGAAGGTTCATGTGACCCTGAACCTTCCACCTCCGCACGGCGGTGAAAACTTGTTGGAGTTGATGCAAAGACGGATGGAGCTCAATTCACGGAAACTTCAGCCAATCTCAGTTCTCAAAAGCTCCGTCTCCACAGGCCGCTTCTTCCTCCACCAGTAGACTATTAGCAGGAGCTTCTGTTCCTTTAAATCACGGTTGAAAACCCAGCTATTTAGAGTTGGAACATTGTCCAGCACATTTGATGTGAATCGACGATTTTGATCATGGTGCTCAAAATGTAACGTTTGTTACTGGTTTTTCAATTGGTCATTGTATGTGTTTTTTTGTTTGTTTTTTTTTTCCCCAATTTTTTTATTTTTGTGTTTTTATGACGTAAAGGACTTTCAACTGCCTTGTTGCTAAAATGTGCTTTACAGATATATATATATATATATATATATATATATATATATATATATATATAGTTGTATATAATATATATATAATATATATATTCAACGATCCACCTGTATGCTATAATATCCAGTGTATTTCTAACAGGCAGCCAGTGAGTCCCAGCCGCTGCAGATAAATGGGTCCCTGCAGGAAGATCAGCCGCACATTACAGGAGCGACTCACTCATTTCCGTTCGAGGCAGTGGGCGGCGCGCGCGCCGTCCGTCTCCTTAATGCGATATACGTGAAGAGCGCGCGAGTCCGCAACAACCGTCCAGCCAACCAACCAACCAACCAACCGGGCGGCGCGCGCGAGCCCGCTCTCCTCAAACCAACCCAGCAGAACCAAGCCGAGCTGAGCCAGTCTGTGTCGAGTCCGTCCCACTGACAAGAGGACGGGCTCAACGATGACCTCTTAGCGCATCCCATACGTTTCTTTTCCTTTTTTTATTTCATTATTTTTTTTTATTTAAACAAACGAGAAACAATTTTTTTCCCCCCCCTCTCGGCTTTTTTTTTTTTTTTTACGTTGAGCTCATCGACACCATGGACTCTACGGCTCTGAGAACCGATGTGAGCATCTGCCAGCTGCTTCTGATCAGCCACATAGGTAAGAGGATGAAGTGTTTGTGGGGGTCGGACGGGTTGAAATGTCTTCTGACCGACACGCGACGACATGAAGGCGCTTCATTTTGAGCCGCGCGCGACTAACACCAGACGCACTTTTGAGGCGATGCAGTGGTTCGGTACTGAGTCGCTTCGTGGATTTTAATTCAGCCTCATGGCAATGCGCAACAGCTTTTTTTTTTTTTTTTTTTTTTTTTTTTTTGTGCAGGGATATATATTTATAAATATACATTTCTTTTCTTTTCTTTTTTTTTTTTAATTCCCTGCTGAAATAATGTTTTCCTCTGCAGTGAAAGTCTCTGGGGTCAGTATGTCCTGCAGAGGGACCATGTGCAGGACTTGAGATGCTCACTGAAATCACTGTTACCTCCAATATTATGCATGGGGGGGAAACACAAAAAACAAACAAAAATAAATAAATAAATAAAGAACAAATGTGCATCTTTCTCCCAAAGATGCACAACTATTCAACTATTACTGGTTCAGACTTTGGTAACAGGTGGTGTTCATTTCTAGTTGTCTGATTTCTACTCAGATAGAAAACGGATCAATCACCTCAAGTTAAATGTCTGTGGGAACTTCTGAGTGGAGGGTCCAGGGTGGGACATTTTTGGAATATTTGTTTGCATTATAGTGGATACTGTTGTGACTGCTGACATTTCCCTATTTTACACCTGCTGCTGTTCTGGTTACAGCTTCCGAAGATGGCAATAATATGCCTGACGGTAATCATTTTGATGATGATAGTGATTCATTTGTAATGAGAGGGGTTTGAAGGCACACTTGTGTCTCTATCTGTCAGTATTGCTGCAGTAATCTGCTGGGATAATCAATGATCAATGTGATTTTTTTTTTTTTCTTTTTCCAAAATGCAAAATATTTTGGTTTGGACAAGGAGTCTGCTCTGAAAACTGTAATAAACCGACAGAATTGAACTGAAATTATTAGAAAAGATTTGTGGTTACTCTATAGTTAACATCTGAAAATATAAAAAAATATTAAGAAGTTGTGTGTGATTTTCCCAAATAGCATCCCTAAAGGTTCTTCTGGTGGACATGTGATGCTCAGTGACCAATCAGTGATGACTTTTTTATGTAACAATGCAAAATATTGACAGGGCAAATTGTCAATGGACAATCCAACGTTTGTGGTTTTTAATTGCAATAAATTTGCACGGCATTATCGCAAATGTCGATTAAAAAAAAAAACTAAATTTCACGATTGTGGCGGTTTCGTTAAATAAGAAGCTCCATTAAAATCACATGTGAATAAGTCTGTACATGTGATGAGTCATTGGAAATCATGCCACGCCATCAGCCTCCCACCACTTCCTGCCGTCTTTGTCGTTTCAATCGGTAGTAAAGGTTGTTGATCATGTCACGTATGTGATGCAAAAAGGTGATTCCTTTGTGGTTTTGTGAAAAAGACTTTTTATTCAAAAAAACATGTTTTTTTTTTCTGCAATTGGTATCTTTCCATCAAGTGGATTTATTTTCATAATTCCAATTTGTGCAGCGCATCTACTGTGTGTAATTTTTAGATCGTACATCATAGCAAACCTAGACTCACTTTACGTTGTTTTTAACGTTTGATAGTCCAGACACTCATCAAGTGAAAAGCTGAGTGATTCTGGTTAACCACTGATTGGTTTGTTGCTTCAACTATAATTACCTTTCCGTCATTTTTTTTCCCCCCGGAATTTAAAATCAATTTGGAAAAACTCCTCAAGTTTTTCAACATCCGAAAAGCTTTGATAGTTTGATTAGAACTGGGAGAAATCAAAGTGAGGACGCTAACATACTTACCACTGCCTCCTAACAAGGTTATTTGATTTACTTTGGCATTTCTTTTAAGGCGCGCCAGAAGATGAAGACTATGACGATCTGCCTCGGAAGCCCACATTAGGCTTTTTCATGAACTCAACTGGCTTTGACGTGATTCTTCTGTGATCTTGTTTTACTCAGAGGAAACCAATAGAAACAAAACCCATGAGAACTGTAATATAGGGTAGAAACACACCAATGGTGAGAGATGGAATGAGTTAAAAGATGCATCACTGCAACCCCAATTCACTGTCTTTTAACCGTTTTTTCTCTATGTCTTTATTTGCTCTCTCTCTCTTGAAACGAAGCGAACCCGATAAGTTCTTCTGAAAACACCGCCTGTCTTCCAGTAAGCCTGGACTCAAAGTGAGCACGTTTTCATGCCTAACCTCCTTCTCACACTCTGCTACATGCATATAAACTGCTGTGATGTTATGGCTGCCGTCTCTGGCCTTGTTTCCACCAATCAGCATGTGCCTCTCTCGCCGAGGCATATGCTCTTCAGCATGGTTCCATCTACACGCCACGGATCTCTGTAGCTCTAGCAGACGATGCCCGTCAATCTGATGGCATCTGCAGTTCAGCAGGGGAGCGAGATCACGACACGCTTTCCTGTTTTTCTGCAGAATTTTACTTTTAATATTCAGTATTAACTGGGGGAAGAAAAAAAAACGGGAGTTTTGAGTTCTTTGAATCCAACTGCGTTCAGATTTGAAGCTAATCTTCTTGAGCTCAGCATGGTTGTTGTCTATGCAGTACTTTCCTCTAATGTTAACAGCAGACGCCAGCCTTCCATTTATCCCACTTAGGCTGCACAATATGATTGCATTTGATGCTTTTTTACTTATAATTGCGTGTGTTGAGATATGTGTGAATACTAAGTGGAAGCCTCTAAATAAAAGGCAAAAGGCAGAAAAAGGACTATCAGGAGAGAAAGTAGCTTTACAGACAGAAATGGTCTTTGGTGTTGCATGTTATTCTAACCTTATCATGTTCAGACTAAAGAGCGCCACAGTCGTCTTAAAAACATTTGAATTTTGTTATGTTGTGAATAAAAGGCATCAGGTTTCTTCTTAAAATTCTCAGCCCATAAAAAACAGGTGTAGAGATTTAGTTTAGCTTTAGTGTTTGGTCCAACATTGGACACTGGATATCAGCTTGTTGGAAAAGTACCACATTGGCAACTTGTAACTACATGATGTTGGTGGGCGCAGTTTTTGTAAAGTAGACACTCATAAATAGCCCTCCAGTGGCAGTTCTTACAAGAAAAACGATGCCCTCTTCGTTTCACTGAGGAAAATCTGGGCAAAGTGCCACCAAACATTATATCAGGTTCAATGTGACATCAGCAATCTTATGTCCTGCTGGTGGGATGCCATCTGGCCGAGCACTCGATCCTATAGGGCTCGTCCGGTTGACATAACGGGATGCCGGATGGCGCAAAATTAATTGGCTACAACATAGTGACACATGCTTCCGGGGCCCCATAGCAAAGCAGAGTGAGTAAATCCATGAAATTAGTGGAAGAGCGATGACATAACTTGCAGTCAGATACAAATCACCAGGGGTATGGGAGTTCACGTCCAGCTGGAAGGTTGCCTTACAACCACTTTATAATTATACTTGAGTGAAGTGGCATTTCACTGGTCAGAGTGGTTAGGATGTCTGTCGGTGTCTACTTCTACGGTTCTTCTTAAATGCCCTCCTGAGCTGTTCTAATGCATTTTGTCATATCAGATCCACAAACCTGAATTTGTTTCAATGGGACTTAATGTGGACGATGTCGATTGGGAGTCTTGACAAAGCAAGTACATGGATAGTGATGCGTATTGGACGCAGACCGTAATTTCTCATGTCTGCATGTTTTCTCAAATATCCACTTTGGCCTGAGTTTTTATAAATAAGTGTTACTAAATGGAGCTTTTGAGTGGATAAAAGGCAGAAACGCATAAAACCCAGATATCGTGGTACATGTGGTCTACGCCTAAGAAAGGCATAGAATCTTCGCAAGATGTTAGAAATGAACACAGTACGCGATCTTACAGCAAATTAATGGGTGCTGAGAAGAATTGTTCCATTTTGTATGATCTATATCGTCTCTCCCCATTCTTGACTGTCGCTCCCGGTGCGTAGCTGCAAAACTCTGCATTTGTATCACTTCTCACATCCTATCCCGAGTGAATACCTGAAGATATTTGCTATTTGTTGAAATGCTTTCTACTGAGGGGGATATGTCTCCTGCTGAGGAATAAAACTCAAGTTTGGAGCTTCTTCTACACAACCTACCTAACTTCAAAGCGAGAACAAATTATCCCGACATGATTGATTCAGATAGTTTTCCTAAAGCCGCCTTAGCATTGGCTTTGAAGAGGAAGACGCAGGAATGCAGAAAGTTTTATTCTAAACTCTGCTACATCGAAACTCTTCTGAGTGCCAGAAAGATTTAGTGATTTGCACTATATAGAAACATCTGTGTTCAAACAGCACTCTATTACATACATTGAAGATGAACAGTGAATCCAGTGGGATGGATACCACAGAGTTAGCATTGCTAAAAAACACAGATGTTACACTGAATAATTGATTGCCTGCTTTCTTCTTTGATACTTTATCTTCTTTTCCCTCCACTTCCTCGCTTTTCTCTCTGTCACTTTTTCATCTGGCCTCTCCATCTGAAGCGTTATATTCATAAATGCTCTCATTCTTTAATCCACTTAGCTGCGGTCTGGTCTAACTTTAGCGGCATACGGTCATGGCTATTTTAAGCTGTTCTGTGCCATGAGGATGTCTTGATCTTCTTGATGCTGAGGCGCCTGGACAGTGAAGCGGACTCTGTGAAACCCCGATCTTGCTACTGTATCGGTAGATTCTTTTAGCAACGTCAGAAAAGTGTGGCAAAGGAGAAAAATAGTTGTTTAAATGACAATAAAGGTTCTTCTCATATGTCCTGGGTAGGGCCCACAGTTTAATCCGCCCGCAATTTAAAGAGGCGGGGTCTATTGGGCGCTTTTCACTCTGTGCGCTTTTACAAGTTTATTCAGGTTTCAGGAACTGACAGTCTGACAGGACAACCGTTTTGCTTTCATATTGTCTGACCGTGACATCCGCTGCGCTCGTCCTATAAGCGTCACGCTAAGACTGCGGTTGGGTTAAAAAAGTACAAGGATTAGTTGATTCAAAATCATGGCGGCAATGTATGTAAACACTTGCATGAAACATTTGGCTGACTGTGTGATGCTGCGAGACTCCTTGCATTGCGTTGCTGCTACCTGCGAACTAGCATGACTTTTGTGACGCGAATAAAGTATTTCCATTGCAGTTTTGCGAAAAAGAAATCTTGATATGGCTGAAAAACGACCTCATCCTAGTGCAAAAACAAAAAATGTTTTTGTGCAATTAAATGGTCAACGGAAACATAGTTGTTGTAAATTTGAGCTACACTACAAACAAAAACTATAATTAAAGTTTCTCAGTTCACATTTTTAAATTAAATGTCAAATATCAATGGAAAAATGTAAAATAGATGTTTGGATTTTTTTTTTTTTTTTTTTTAAATACTCAAACTTGATTTAATCACCAGAGGTTATTTTTAAAGATAAATGTTGGAAATAAATGTGTTCAAACTAAATTTCTCATTACAAAGTGTCTGAAAAGTAAAGACCATATTAAAAAATTTACTTTATGGTAATTATTAAACTGATCTCTCTTTTACATTATATTATAGGTAAGTTTCCCAGCATAGTTAAAAAAAAAATCACAAAGATTAATTTCAAATGTGATTATCAAGTTGCCCAGGACTCTGAACACCATATTTACAGATTTTTACATTTTTATACAATATGAAGCAGTCAATCACCTGCTGTAAAAGAGAATCAAAGCCGGACATTTTGCCTGTCGTCATGACGATTAGAAGACCTAAACATATGAATGTGGACAGGCGTAGATAAAGTTTTAGGAAACGCATCTCAGAATTCAATCGTTCTAACACGGTTTTCATTTTAAAATATTAAATCAGTGTCATATTTTCAGATTTTAATCTGCTGAAAGGTTAATCCTGCATTAACCTCCACTATAAATCAACCCTTTTAACAGCACGGAGTCAACAGTGGATAACGACTCACACAGTATGCAGCTTTTCCTCCACTGCCTCAAACACAGCCATATTATTGCTTCTTTATCTGCAGGTTTTCATCAGGTAAACCTAATGTATAAATAATCCTTTGCCTCAGGCAACGGGGTGGTTGTTGTGAGTAACTGAAACATTACCAGGATCCACTTATTTACCCAGAAAATTTGGGTGAATGTATGGAGGGATCTGAATACCAGTTTTATACAAACTACTGGCTTTTAAAGGTGCATACTAAACATACAAAACAGCATTTTATACAGTATACATTGTTTCACAAATGTTTGCATGCCTAGGTGCAACTGAAATATTGGTGATGTACTACTGATTTGAGAAATCTTTACTCTACCTTTGAAATATAAGATATCTATAAGTGCTGCAGAAGAACGGATCCACACTCCGGGCTCAACTGATGCAACAACTGCCACTGCTTGATGCAAAACAAAGCAATGCCAGCACTGATAGAATGCCACAGGCCACTAACAATGCTAATGTTAGCATTTCTAATGCTAGCTAATTTACAGATTTGTTTTGTTTGAGTCTAGACTGCTTTTGATTATCTATAATTTCAAATTAAATTACATTTCCCAACATTTTTTTTTAATTATTAACTGTTTGTATGCTTAATACCGTCAGAGCTGATGGATGTGATGCTTCTTGTATGAATAATGCGACGGGCAACCCCACCCATTGAAAAGATGGTGAAATCGATTTTTATTTCCAGTTGAGTCTGACAAACTTTTGGTATCCTGATTCTCACCAGCAACCAGGTTGCCAACTCATCACATTGTCAGACTTTTTATTTTTTTTATTTGCTGTTTGTTTGCCTCCCCCCCTCCTCTATTGCTACCCTGGGCAACTGCCCATACGGCCACTGACTGCACCTCCACTTATAGCAACTATAATAAAGTTATTGTAATCAAATAGCATCAGTTTTGTGGCAATTCCTGTAAGGATTTCATTTAGTTTGAATAACTAGTGAAACTCCTCCGTTGTACACTGAGACGAGGGATTAACGAAGAAACCAAATACATTTAACATTTACATAAAGGAAGCAGCTAGGCATAGGGAGCAGAAAGTTTTCAGTAGAAAAGAATGATGGCAGGATACCAGAGAACAAAAGGTGAAAAGGAGCAGAAGAGTGAAACTAAGTCGCTAAGACCAGCGCTCCGATGGTCGATCATCAAATGCCAGCGCTCTCTCCAGATGAGGAAGCCTGTCTGAAGTTCCATTAGCAGACAATGGCTGTCTGTGTCTGACTGTGCTCACATAAAAAAGCTACTGTTGTTTCTTTTTTTTTTTTCTTTCCTTTGGCATCAGGGATTGAGGCAACTTCACTACCTTTTAATCTAGCCAGCTGATGGTCAGTGGAGACTTCAGAGCATACGTCAAAATCCAGGATTTCTAAAGAATACCATCATTGTCCTCTAATGCTCAAAGACTCCTCCAACAGCTCTACTACTGTTAGTGACCTTTGAACTTAACACTGCAGTTTAATTGTTGGGCCAGACCGAACTTTTCCACCCTGTGTGTTATCAAGATTTCGTGTGACAGAAAAACACAAAGTAGGACGTAATTGTGAAGTAGAAGGCTGGGATGCATCGATCCACTTTTCAACTTCTGATACAGAAACTGATATCAGCTGATCTTATACCAAAATTGACTGAAATGACTTGAATGTTTCTTTTTTTCCAAACACAGACATAAATGTACTGACATACAGATATTTATTTGATAACTCTGCACCAGCACAGCACACTCAAGTACGCCAACGGCTTCACAAGCTTGGTGAAAGTGACAAAAACAACATGTCAAAATAAACTTCTTTCAAATGGTTCAGAAATGAGGAATTCTAAATATAATGTAAAGTCAATAATAAATCATGATGTTGCTCAGAGCACAAAGCATAGAATTAAAGTGAATAGATCTGGCCTCATGGATCTGGCACAATGAATTGAATTATTTTCAATATCAGAACCGATACAGATATTAATGTCAGATCAGCGCCTCTCTACTAAAAATGTTTAATCGTGGTCGTGTTATGCGAGTGCGCTGTTTGTTGTAGCTCTGGTTTTATGTTGGACAGGTTCAAAGTTGCACAACTAAATTTTCGGTATCAGTGTTGAATCACAACTGCAGTTCTGCTAGTTTAAAATCTCAGCTGTTGCTTTTCTGTTTGCTGCTCTGGATTTGTGCCACAGGCCCTAATCCTGCATGTTAGGCTGGTTGTACTGCATTCAGGTAAGAGTGTGTGTGTGTGAATGGTTGCCCGTCCCGTGTGTGTGGTTGCTGGCAACCTGCTCAGGGTTTACCCACCTCTTGGTTGCTGAGTGTTGGGAGAGGTTCCCAGGCTCCTTTTGTGGCATGCTAATGATGTGGCCGACTGACATGCCAATCCTTCGCCTAGCAACAGAAATGTGTTGTCATTTCTGTAGATAAACGTGGATGTTCTGGGCTTTGCCAACATTGTTGATTTAAGTGTCAAATTCAGATGTTGAATTTTCTTTTTTATGTTTTCGTCATCAACGACAAAACCCATGAAACCTTTCGCTCACTCTTCACTCTTGTGGACTCTGTTCCTTTCCTCTTTCCTGTTGAATCACTGGAAGAGTGGACACCCAGCTGTAATTGTAGGATTATACACATGAGGGCAGATTGGTAAATGATCTCGACTGGCATTCTTAAAGAACTCTTTAAGACTAACAGGAGCTCCATCATCCTATCTGTTTCTAAAAAACAAATCTTACAATTTCTTACATTTTTAAGTTTTTTTCTTTCTAAACTAGATTCAGACTAGACTTGTATGCAGGGAAAGTCATCAGTAAAAGCAATTATTCCAACTCAATGTAGGAAAGGTTATAAAGAGATCTAATAATTTAATTTCCTTTACTGTATGGTGAGAAAGAGGAAAAAAAACTTAAAACATCTATAACTACAAAAGTCAGTCCTCCATTATATTTGCCAAATATCAGACCTTCCAGTGATCCAGTTTCACAAAGAAACTAAACCAAATGCAGCACATCCAGCATGGTGGTGATAAGCTGATGCTTTGGGCGAGGATTTGGGGTTTTTGCCATGAACTTCTCTGTATACCAACTCTACAGTCGACATAAAAACGTCTTTCTTACATTTGTAATCTATCCAAACCATTGCCATGACGATTTGTAATTGATGCTTACAATTACGTAAGTAACATCTCATGCCCATGGATTGAGACTTAAGAGATTCGTGGTGTCATTTTGATCTCTCATCTGCGTTGAGGGTATCTGTTCTTCTCGCTGAGTTTGACCCCCGAAGCAACTGTCTGTATTGTTTCCCTTCTGCACATTCTTGGCTTTGTGGGGTTTATTTTTGGCACAGCTGTTTGACTCAAAGGTTAATCCAGGTGCATGAGCATTTGGCACACTTGCAGCAAGCACAGTCCCCCCAGCTTCCGATTTCTGTGCTTCTCACAGATGGGCATCCTGACCGGCTGTGGACTCTGGCTGAAGGGAACAAACGGCAGAATTTATGCCACACAGGCCTTATAAAACAAATAAGTTTGACTTATGGTGATTGCTCTAGGATATTTCACAGTTGTGCTATTTTTTTAAAAAACATTTTTAAACATGTCTTCTCCAGCAGTATGACATTCAGAATCGTTGTCAGTGTCAAGGTGAAGCCCAACAGATTTGTTTTTACCGATGAATTACGCCTCATGTGTTCAAAACTTTATTAGAAATTGCTTTGTGGTTTCACTGCAAACGTAACGGAAAAGGTGGTGGGAAAAGAAATGACGGAAAAAAGTGAGAGAGGTTTTAAGAGTAGAGAGAAAAAAAACCACTTAGAAATACAAGTAAATATGAGTCAGCACCCTGGAAGTCTGCTTCTACACCTGCAGAAAGAGAGAGAAACAACCCCAAAATAATCATTTACAGCAACATTGAGATGTGGCAGCAGGCAGAACCAGTTTGGTTCGATGGAGGAAGTTTTCCTGCGTCCTGGTCGCCGAGGGAACTCGGAGGAACAGAGCAGAAGTCAGCATGTCGGCGCAGCATAAACCTTCTTCTCCTTCTGGGAAAGTTCATTAACGGGCTGCGAGTGTGACCAGAGAGTGGTCAGAATCTTGATCAACCCCCCTCCTCTGAAGCTAACCCCGCCTCCTTCAGACTCAGACGCAGGCCTGTGAGTGCATACATGTGTCTTTGTCTTATTGTCCCAGGGTGTGCGTGTCTGTGTGCGTCCACAATAGTGAGAAACAGAGGGCATGACCCGAGGTGGAAAACAGCGACGGGATGGGGATGGTTCTGTATCCATGGTGATGGAAAGAGTCGGAGGAAGAAGCCGACAGGAAGTCTGAGGTTTCTACACGCCACTGTGGAGGGGGAGCAGTTTCTGTTGTCTCGACACTGCAAGTTGTCATGGAAACACAGCTGATGGACAGCATGTTAAGCTGATGCTGTAGAAGAGCCCTCTCATGGATTTCCTGTTTATACTTTTCATACTTTGTCAAATTGTCACATTTTAATGTCAGACAAACACCATCAAAGTTGATATAATGTGTTGTTTTTAGGGCTGCAACTAATGATTAGTTTAGAAATAAATTATTCTGGCAGTTAATTGGATAACATTTTTTAACATTCTACACTTTTAATTTGACTGTTTTAGCCTTTTTCATACAACATTAAAAAATACATGAAAAGTTGCATCTAGGCACCAAATAAATATTTTTGTGCCTATAATGCAATAACTCAGCATTCCTTTAGTGCAGGGGAGCTCAAACTTTTTGAGATTTACTTTTTCTCTCACCAGCCGGCTGAGATCTACCTCATAAAACAAAAACATAAAAGTTGTACATTAAGCCCTATTGACTTATTTTCTATGCGAATATACATCAGTTATATCAGAAATGAGAAAGTGATGGAAAACCTAATGCGGTTTCTTCCTCAGTGAGATCCTGACACTGGGAGCAGGTTACTGGTTTCTCAGTCAGAAGCTGGTTGCAAACCTGAGGCCAGCAGGTGTCAGTCAGTTCTGGTAGATCTGAACTTTGCTTTGATGACATCAGTGTGAGAAACTACAGACTGATTGGAGGAGCCAAAGAGCTCTGCAGAGGTAAAGGCAAATCTTCTGAATTTGGAATATAATTAATTTAATTTGACATAATTATCGTGGTGGAAGCCATTTGTTTGTTAAAACTTAGTCAGATATATTTGTCCTATTTGATGTTGTGACGTTTACTGCAAACGAACGAGGTAATTAGTCCAAGCTTGTTGTTTATTGAACGTTCAGAAACTCCAGCGGCTGTGATGAGCCACAGCGAAGGTCAACAAAGATAAAACAACCCGAACAGGCGATCAACTCAAAACCACTCGCACCTTTTTATTCTCTCTATCGTTTTAAGCATACCCATTGCCATGGCAACCGCCTGCGCCCCGCAAGCCGAGCAGAGGTTACATTAAAAACGTAACATTCAGTGCGTTACGATATCAGGTTTCCAGGCTTGATATTTATTTAGCAATTATTAATAAGCCTCTCATGAACACAGCGCTGGTTGATTAGCTAATTTAAACTCCTGTCGGTCTTTGAGTTGCCTTTTTTTTGTTAATGGAACCGAAACGCACTGAATTGCACAACATCTTGTTGAAACAATAAGTACTGATTATTAATTTTAACACGTTTTGTTGCTTTTTTAAAATTATTATTCTTTAATAATAAGAATATTATTATTCTTGATATAATAATATTAAGAATGTTATTCTTAATATTAAGAATATTAAGAATATGGTGATTGCTCTAGGATATTCTTAATATATCCTAGATATATTCTAAAAACTTTGAGGATCTTGGTGAATATTTTTGATGAGCCTGTCAGAAGAGGAAGTTCTGGTCTCAGCATCCTGGCGGCGTTCATTTTGTCACCTACTGCCGAGATCGACTCAAAACCTTCCCGAGATCGACCGGTCGTTTTGAGCTCCCCTGCTTTAGTGGATTGGAAACAGGTGAAGCTAAAACGACGCTACTTGAAGAGTTTTGGGTAAAACAACACAGACAAAGGTAACTGAGGTTTTCATCTTGATTCCAAAATGTATATAAATGTATTTATTGTACAGTTTAGACTTAATTACTTCTCCGATTGTTTTTTTTTGTTGTTTTTTTTTTCAGCTAATGGCCTTTTTCGCATTTTTATACATGTAACAATCAATTCCTACATTAGTTGACTATTATTTCAATAATGATTCACAGTTCCATCGCTTGTATTTTAAATGATGATTTATAAACCTGTAGAACCTGCCTGACAACATGAAGTAGATGACAAGAGCACAAAATATTGTCTTTGTTGATCTGAAACACTTTGGGTATAAACCAAAACCGCAAATCTGTGAGGCTGGCAAACTCTTTGTGACAGAACTGTGCATCTTTTTTTATGGAGAGCAGTGGATGTTCTTTTCACTTCCTGTTTTTTCTTCTTCTACAGCTGACCTTAAGATCTCCTGGTTAAAGATGGACCTTTCCATTTAAATCCGAGGAAATCTTCAAAAAGATCTTTATTTTTTGTTAAAACCAGGAGCTTAAGTATTAGCTTTCATCCCCGCTCCACTGAACGGCTAGCGGATTACTAATCGCACACACATAGTATTTTCTCAATTTGTGCCAAGCAGATGGAAATGTAGCATCTTACTGAACTAACTAGGCATGCAGATTAGTGAGCCTCACACTCACACACACACACACACACACACGCACACACGCACACACACACACACACACACACACAACTTGGCTGGACGTGTGCCATCACAAATTCTCTGCGGATAAACCTATCTGCGGCGCGTCCGCGCACCGACGACTCGCCACCAATCAGAAAGCGGGAGCGGTGCTGAAACATTAACCGCACACATCAAACGGTCACAAACTCGCCCGCTCGTCTCGCTGCGAGTCCCTCGGTGCGATTCTGAACGTGTGTATCTGCTCAGCAGTTATTCATAGCTTCATTTTACAGAACCTCCCCACAGCCCTCTATTCGCCCGAGCGTCAACTAGAAGCAGAAATTTGAGGTCAGCCCCCCGCAGGGTCTGTGCTACTCACAGCTCATTGGAGACATGCAAGCTTCAGGCTAAAATGTGGCGAAAACCTCTCTGCAACTCCGGGCTTTCACCTAGATCTGAGATTTCTGAAGTGCAGTTGTGGGGGAAACAGCAGAGCTTTGCTGAAACATTTACAGTGAACAAAAAGAGGCCTCAGACACATTTAGTTCCACGACTAGGTCTGAAGCTCAACATCGGCCCCATTCAGGATACTAAACTCTTTGTATCCATGCTGTTGTCTTGTCTGTCCCCTCACAGTGCTACCACTGTGACATCATATTTATAGCAGGAAGTGTTCCCACAATCTATAAAAATATCCCTATCACTATGGGGGGGAGAGGGTAGGTTCCTGTGCCTGTATTATTAATTTCAGCTGTGCACCGATTGGAGTTTTGTAGCTGATTGCTGATTGCAATTTTTTGTCCGACACCAATTTCTGGTGTTGGTATTCTCTCCTTTAGATCTGCAGCTGTGTTTCTCCACAAACTGCACAATTTGACATTTGGGAAATACATTTGCTTATTGCACAGCAATTTAGAAAAAAATAAAACTTTTTCTATATAAAATGTCGATGCTTGGCATGAGGCTTTTTTTTTTGTGGCCATATCAAAATTGATTTATTTTGCAAAACTGCAAGGGAAGCACTTTTTTTCTATCCATCCATCCATCCATCCATCCATCCATCCATCCATCCATCCATC
>VMRN01000121.1:316014-371852 GCA_010277015.1 Poeciliopsis turrubarensis
CATCCATCCATCCATCCATCCATCCATCCATCCATCCATCCATCCATCCATCTTCTGCCGCTTATCCGGGGTCGGGTCGCGGGGGTAGCAGCTTAAGAAGGGAGGCCCAGACTTCCCTCTCCCCAGCCACTTCCTCCAGCTCCTCCGGGGGAACCCCGGGGCGTTCCCAAGCCAGCCGAGAGACATAGTCCCTCCAGCGTGTCCTGGGTCTTCCCCGGGGCCTCCTCCCGGTGGGACGTGCCCGAAACACCTCACCAGGGAGGCGTCCGGGAGGCATCCTGACCAGATGCCCGAGCCACCTCAACTGGCTCCTCTCGATGTGGAGGAGCAGCGGCTCTACTCTGAGTCCCTCCCGGATGACCGAGCTTCTCACCCTATCTCTAAGGGAGAGCCCAGCCACTCTTCGGAGAAAACCCATTTCGGCCGCTTGTATCCGCGATCTCGTTCTTTCGGTCATTACCCAAAGCTCATGACCATAAATCGAGTGATCAACAACTGGACGTTCCAGCTGCCGCAAATCACGAAGAAGAAGATGAGACGAAGTGGGTTTTGTTTTTCATGACGTATTGTGTGAACAATCGTATTCAGGTGTGATTTTAATTGCCTCTTATTTCGTGGAAACGTTTTGCGATTGCGGAATTTTATTTTTATTTTCAACATGGTTTTTCAGAAGACGGCCATTTTTGTTTTGTCTGCAAACCTCAGTTAACACTTAATCGGTTTCTAAACTAATTCACGGTTATTTCAATAATCGATTGGTCCGATTAATCGTTTCAGCCCTAACGTGGCCTAACATCCTGTGATTGCAGCCATTTAAACTCCAACCAGTTATCCTCAAATACTGCTTTTATGTAGCTTTTAGTCCCTTTGACGTCCAACACAGACCAGTTATTACGTTTCACTCCTCCAGTGTTCCTGTGTGTGGTTACAGCTCAGCGGAGGCTTAATTAATAGAGTTTTTTTTTTGTGAATTTAGTGGCGCCAAATAACCGTAGAGGACTTTATTAGGTATTAGCTCCTGTTTGGATATATAGAGGGTTACTTGACACTGTGACTGCGTGTGTGTCAGCTGTTCATCCACATCACCACCTCCAACACAAGTCCCCATATTGTTTTGGTCCAACTCACGATAAAACTTTCTCACAAGTCTTACCTTGCCACTTTTTAAAACTACCGGAGAACAAGATGCTTCACACGCATTAATATAGACGCACACAAACTCACACACACACACACACCCAACACAGTCCCTGCTTCCAGCTAAAGTCGGTCCTGATAAAGGTTTCTGTTGCAGCGTCAATGCCGCCGACACAAAGCTCGGCTTGTCCTGCACCCAGAAACACAATCCTCCTAGTTAGCATGGAGCCTAATCTCAGTGACGGAGAAACTCTGTCGCTCTCAGCTTTTCTTCATCCCTCCATCATCTGAGATGCAGCAGGATGTTGGTATCAGGATGCCTGAAGTCGTACATTAGTCAAACCGAGACCCTGATTAAAATACCGGCTACAGCAGGCCAGTAAAAATTAAATAAAAGGTGAAATAGGCTGGATGTGGAAATGGTGAAATTAGTCTTTTTTTTTCTTTTAAAGCCATTGATTCTCTTCTTAGGTGATTCTCTTCCGCTACTTTCTCCTACTACTTTCCAGTTTTGCTGTTGTTCCGCAACCCAATCCATTTAAATTTTAAAAGTCAATTTAATCAAGTAATTGATCTAAAGTGAAACTCATTGAGATTTATCACAGAGTGAAACAGGTTCCAAGATAGTCGGCCATATCTGTCTCTTCACCGGTCGGTCGTGGTGAAGAGAGAGCTGAGTCAAAAAGCGAAGCTCTCAATTTACCGGTCGATCTACGTTCCTACCCTCATCTATGGTCATGAGCTTTGGGTAATGACCGAAAGAACGAGATCGCGAATACAAGCGGCCGAAATGAGTTTTCTCCGTAGGGTGGCTGGACTCTCCCTTAGAGATAGGGTGAGAAGCTCGGTCATCCGGGAGGGACTCAGAGTAGAGCCGCTGCTCCTCCACATCGAGAGGAGCCAGTTGGGGTGGCTCGGGCATCTGGTCAGGATGCCTCCTGGACGCCTCCCTGGTGAGGTGTTTCGGGCACGTCCCACCGGGAGGAGGCCCCGGGGAAGACCCAGGACACGCTGGAGGGACTATGTCTCTCGGCTGGCTTGGGAACGCCCCGGGGTTCCCCCGGAGGAGCTGGAGGAAGTGGCTGGGGAGAGGGAAGTCTGGGCCTCCCTTCTTAAGCTGCTACCCCCGCGACCCGACCCCGGATAAGCGGCAGAAGATGGATGGATGGATGGATGGATCTGTTAATATGGCCGACTATCTCTTGTGACATGTTTCACACACTGAAACACTGAATCCAGGGAGCATCAATCGATTAATTATGATCAACCGATTATTGAAATAATTGTTAAGTAAATTAGTTATTGATTGGTCGCTAACTGGAATATATACTCTTAAAAAAGGCCGTCTGCTGAAAGAACACAACGGTCAGACGAGTTTACAAAAAAACTGTACAAAAAATATCTACATTTTGGGTTTATGACAATCATCTTTGTCTGTTGATCTGTTTTACCCAGAACTCAAGTGACAGTTTTAGCTTAACCTGGTTTAAATTCAGTAAAACAAAAAAAAAAAAAAAAAAAAAAAAAAAAAAAAAAAAAATCTTATTAAGCACCATTTACCTCACTGTATGGATGTCAAACACAATGGCCGAGCTTCTCACACGTTGCTGTTAGAAGTATTTTTTAGCTGCAGATGCATCTTTTTGCAACACAAAACGAATGTTATGTTTATGCATTTTTGGCAATAAAATGTTAGTTTTTGTGTTGGAAAAGGAATTTGATTATTTGCATCTTTTGAGGTATTTCTAATATTGTATTAAAAAAATCTTTAATTGCTGAATGAAATGTTGTAGAGTGTGCCATTTATTTATGCAGTTAATTGAATAATCTGTATAATAATCGATAATCAAATAATAATGTGTCGTATCCCTGCTTGTTTTGGTAAGTAGAGTCGATAATCCTCATTATGGTTGTCCTGGGTTTGACTCCTGACCTTTGTACCTGTACCCTTTTCTTCTTGCAGTTAGGAAAAAGCAGCCAAAAATGAATTGATAAAAAATACTGAATCTAGTCCAATTAAATCTCTTGAATGTTTTTTGTCCTTCACAATCCTATTAAGACTGTGATCATCCCTGTTGCTTGTGTGCGTTTTTTGTCACACCTTTTTCTTTCACTCAACTTTCCAGTCTTATTCTTGGATTTAACTATTTAACCTGCTCCGTCAGCAGTTACTTTTTTTAGGCTTATTTTCCCTGCGGAGCCTGAAGTGAATCTCTGCTGGAAAACTGTTAAGTTAGCAGTATTCCATGTGATTGTGTAGGCCATGGCATAAATATTTCAGTGTATGTTTATATATCAATCTCATGCAACACCATTTTCTGGACTGAGTTGTTGGTCTATCTGTTTGTCATAATCATTAAAATGAACAGAAATGAGCGTCGGAAGCACATCGTGTCGACAGCACAGTCGGATCTTTCTCTGCTTAAGCAGACGCAGCAGGATGAATCCAGAGAAACGCTAAGTGTGAGAGAGGTCAAATGTGGTAATTTACCCGGCTGACACTCCACACACAGCTGACGGCTATATAAGTTATCGTCTGGCCTCTGAAGGCATGGGCCTGTGGGAGTGTGTGTGTGTGGTTCGGCGGCCAACAGGTGTGACGTTTTATGTGAGGCGGATGTTGTGTGTTTGTCACTGACTCCAGCTGCTGTGTAGGGTTACTTTCACTCAAGAGATTTAAGTGTAGTTATTTTTATATGTTGTGACCTAAAAAAAAAAAAAAGAAGAAAGTGCTACTTATCATGTGATGACAGTTGGTGAGATTGATGCCATGTTTTTGAAGATCGGGAAGCGGCGAGAGGTTTTGATGGTTCAATTTGACTTCCAGCCCAAAGTTCTTCTGACAAAAGTGGTGCTTCTGGACTTAGCATGGGTCAATGTGAGAGGAGTGTGTGGTGAGCAGCTTCATGCTACAATAGCTATGATTTAGCTAGCCATCCAACTGTCACACAAATTCTAAAATGAACTTTTGAAATGTCACAAACAAGAAAAAACAAAAGGAAAACAAGGCACGTTTCCTTCTACTGACTCGGAGTGAATCGACCAAAGCGTGATTTCGTCATGGCTGTAATAAACAGGAAGTAGAGGTTGCTAACTAGCATGGAGCACATCGATTCATTACTGCCATCCCAGGCTGGAGTGCCTCTCGCTTGCCACTTGAGACGACGGTTCTTCCCTCCATACTGGAAGTTTGGACTTTGAAGTTGTCTGAGTTTTGTGCCTCTGGTAAGGCGTAGACACACCAGTGGAAAGGGAAGTGTGCTATGTCAGAACTTATTTGGTAAATGTGTTTCCATCTCCCCTTTTGCAGATTAACTCTTCTTTTTTAGTAAAGCCAAAAACCACCTCAAGATAGCATAAAAACGTCTTGGCAAAATTGAGACTGTTGTTTCAGCTTCTGATGACTTAAGTCACTGATACTTTCTCTGGCATCTCAAAGACCTTTTTCCTTTGAGGCAATTCTCAAAGCGACCATTTTGACTTCCACGCTAACGCTAATTTCTGGTCAGAACGATGACCTTTGGAATGGAGACATTTATTATTCTGGTCTGGAATCTGGACTAAATTATGATCCCCCTTTGTCCAGTGTTAGAATTCAATGGTTTTACCACCCTCGTCTGTAATCATAACCATGCCTGGACTGGGTAAGATTTATGAAAAGGCTTGTTTGAGGTTTACTTTGAAGCAAGCAAATGGTTTCTCTGTGTTCCTGTGTGAGTTTCAATGCTTCTGCTTGCACAGATTTATACATTTTCTTTAGCTCTCTTTTTTTTAAATTCTGCATTTTTTTATTGTTGCTGCAATGAGAATCTGATTTTCCAAGTCTGAGGACAGCAGAAAAACTCCATGTAATATTTGGTCTTTAATTCCAACTTTCCTGTATGGTCAAGAAATGTAGATCATGTCATAAGAAAATGGTTTCTGGATATGAAGAGCTTCTTCCATAGGGTTTCTGGTGGGGGTGCAATAGACTGGATGATTTGCAAAACCTACATAACTTGCAATAAAGAACCAAATAATTACGTTTTTCTGCTTTGGGTTAATAGAAAACATAAACCTTCCTTTGGAAGTTTCTAGGCACATCCCAGGAGGACACCAGAGGGAACACCCAGAACTCCCAGTAAGGACTCATGGCTTTCAACGTCTTGGGAATCTTGGAGATTTTTTTTTTCTAGTTTTGCAAAAGAAGAAGAAGAATAAAAAATTGGTCGGCACAGGCATTTTTCTTCCTGGGGTTTGAACCGTCTATCTAGCCTTCCAGCATGAATGGGACATTTGGAGTGTGTGATAGAGCTCTGCCTAAAAGCTTAAAGCTACTAGCATTCTGCCTCAGAGAACCTGTTCAGGTTTAGCCATCCAATCAAAGACTCATTTTTACTTTTGACCTTGAACAAAGTGTTATGCTTTAACGCCAGTAATGTCGTAATCTTTCCCTTACCAAAAAAAAAACAAACATCCTGCATTGATTGCGTCAATGCAGGAAAATTCATAGGAAGATTTTGACTTTTTTCTGAGGGTGACACCGTCTACAGAAAATTCTCTTTTGTAAACCTTTTGATATCGAGCCCTGAAAAGTGTCGGAAAGCAGGTGCCGTGTTGATGGGTGAAATCATGAAGTGATTCAGCGTTGGGCTTCATGCATGGCCAACCTGCAGCAGTAAAGGCCCTTCACTTTGCTGCGCTCGCTTTAAAACACAGATCCCCCACAGCTTCTCTTTCTTTTGCCTTTTAGATGATTGATGGCTGCTGTTTGAGCGTCTTAAACCCCTAATACCAGCTTGTCACCGATTAAAATGTAAAAGTACCTGAATGACCCAATGTCCATCAAAACGGAGCAGCTTTGATGTCTTTTTTTTTCTGCGCTAGATAAAAAAAATATGTTGAAATTTCTGCTTTCATCTTAGAATGCTTTTTTTTTTATTCATTTGTGCAAGATAACCTTATTCTTTCTTTTCAGTTCTTCCCTTCTTCTCCTCTTCCTCTGAGTAGATGGTTTTTTGTTGGGTTTTTTTCCCACGAAATGTTTTAGCAAAAACTGTAACTGTCGCTACGTTTCCATTACAGATGTGCACAAAACTTTGTCAGTATTCTGCTAGTGCAGAAAAAACACAATGTCACAGATGAAATGACTGGAACAAGTTTGTTCACGAGACGGATCTTTAAAAAGCACTTCCTGTTGTTCCCAAATGGAAACAAGATGAAAGTCAGCTTTTAGTAAAAAAGAATGATCATTCTTTGTTTAGGTAGAGTTTCTATAGCAATATTGGTGCTACCTACACAAAATTTGGTGTTAAAAGTGTGACTTTTTTTATATATGTATACATTTTTTTTACTGTAGGAATGGAGAAGATTTTAGACTGTGAAAGTAGCCCAGTCTGTCGAGCTATGGGTGTTTTTTTTATTTTTTATTTTTTTCTTCTTTCTGCTGGTGCTTCATGGATCAGAGTTAAGTAGCTTAAACACGAAAATGGCTCCTCTGAAAATAGAGGCTAGGCTGAAGCTGAATATGAGAAATCTGTACACAAAGGCCAATAATACTTTCCGAGCCGTTCCATAGTAACCTCAGTGACGTGATCGAGGACTCGTGACTGAACTGCAAAAGTGAATGCAGTGGGGCATACAGCATGTCACCCGTGCAGTAATTTATGATGTTTACACAAACACTGTAACTATAGGATTATTCACAGTGTGTCTGTTCCACATGTTGTTGCTGGGATGTTACTGTGACCTAAATCTGACTCTGTACTACGCTTTCATCTTCTCTGGTTTTTTTTCCCCCTTTCTTTCTTTTTTTCAGAGTTATGCTTTGAAAGATCAAAGAAAGAGAAAATGTTTCATTTTGGCATTTCTCCTTCTTTGTGTGCGTGTCTGTTGCTTTTTTTTTTTTACTGTTCCATTTAAAATGTTGCAAACTGAATATTTTTTTTTTATGTTCAACTCTATACATAGAAATAAGTTTACCAAATATACAGCATGGCAACCTTTAGCTCAATTCACCCCACTTATTACATGTAATGCCTAATATAGTCTACTCGCTTTAATCTATTAATTGCTACACACTAGATTTAAATCATTTAGTTAAAAAATAAAAAATCCATAACTACAGTGACTTACAAAAGGATTCATTTTCAGGTTTTTATTAGTAAAAAAAAAAAATGTTTCAACTTCACATTTGTATTTCACTTTGTGTTGATCTTTCACAATGAATTCTAATCAAATACATTAATGTTTGTGGCTATAATTTGACAAAATATGTAAAAGTTCAAGGGGTGTGAATACTTTCGTCACTCAAAAACACCCCGACTCAAAGATCAGTCGGCACGTTGAGACGGCAGGTAGGAAGCTGGAATTGAACCCACAGCTTTAAAACTTTAAAACTACGAGTTGACTACACTTCCCACTGTGCCACAGTTGAATCGCCAGTGTAAACAAAGTGTTTCTGTTGGGTTTTTTAAAATGTATTTAAATCTTATACAGATTATGTTCCTTTCTTAAGGTTATTCATAAAAATCTGCTGTAACAAACTTGTACTTGGACGTCAAATGAGAGAAAATGTGAATTTTGGAAAGCATTTGATTTTTATTTGTTCTGTACAAGTTTTTGGAAAACTCCTTAGCTGAGTATGACACAAACCAATGATTAGAAATATCTGCTATGATAACACTTGTGTCTTGTTTTTGATAGTTCTGGCGGTGGAGCCGCCGGCCCAAGGCCTGGAGAAACTCCCAGAAGAAATGAACTGGTCCTACTCAGGTCTGTTTGATTCCTCTGATGTTTTGCTTGTTTTTTGGCTGCAAGTGGAATTTTGTTTTACGGTTGTTGTTTTTTTTGCTTCTAGAGACGGTTTATTTTAAACAAACCACTTTTTCAAAATTCTGATGTCTTAAAACTTAATCAATTTCCCCAAAAACAATCACTCACTGGCACTGCGTTCTGCAGCTGCAGAGCCCGTGCAACGCCCAAACGCCACAGCAGTATGAATATCTGATATATTGCAGGTATTATCCATTAACCTCTCCCGCAGGAAAACGTTGATCTGCCTCAGACCATATGGTTCGGTGACTTGAGCTAACTCAGCACGGAGCCCCTGCAGAGTTAAGCTACGATCAGACAGAAACAAAGAGTGGACGCAGACAGGCAGTAAGGACCCCTCGGGGAGCGATTAGAGTTTTACTGCTCAGGAGAGACCTGCCGGCCGTCAGCAGGCTGAAACAAGAGCTATTAGGGTTATTAACCTTCACCTCCACGGATCACATGAGCTGTAAAATGCTAAAATGTACGATGATTTCCACTGCTGCTAGTAGATCTCACCTGGAATTTTAAAAGCAAACCGTTTCGTTTAGTTGATTAGTTACAATTACATCATCGGTTTGATCACTTAGCGTGACAGCAATGTGAAAACTTTTTCTAAAGCACCCTCTCAGCAGATTTCACAATGAATATTAATGGAAAGAACGGCTGCTTGTTAAATGATGTAGCCCAGGATTTTCAGTGCATTTACCTGCAAATGAGGAAAATCAATACGAGAAATCTGAAATGCTTAGGAACCATTAGACACCAAGCCAAATTACAACAGAACAAAACCTATTTCTACTTGCGAAACATGTAAATTTGAGCAAAATTCAACGGGCTTCATGCTCAATTATTGACCTACCTCCTTACTTCCAACCTTGGATGAATACAAAGCCAATGCTTTAATCCATTTTCTGCCCATTACTGCTGTTATACGTGACAAAGACGGAATCTCAATAGGTGCGCCTGCATTTCATCCTTCGGATTGCTCTGTCGCCTTGTCAGAGCTTTACAATCAATTTGTCTGCCACCTTCACCTTGTTCGTCAAATTGTAATGGTTTTGTTTGTGTGATACACTGACATGAATAATGAACAACCTGTCAGCAGCAGAAGTGAAGTGGATACACATTTTCCTTTTCTCTGTGTTGGGTCTGGAAGTTCATCAACACAAATGAGTTCCTCTGGTAGATCATTGAGATTCACTGTAACTGTAGCTACCACTGTGTGCGTGTGCGCGCTTGTGTGTGTGTGTGTGTGTGTGTGTGTGTGTGTGTGTGTGTCAAAGCGTGCGCGTGTACACAAGCTTGTTTTTGTGTCCAGCTCTGTTTCTCGCCTTGTGCGGTGCTCTGAGCCGAGAGTAAAAGCATTAACATTTGAAAGGACCACACTTCATTGTGAGGCACAGCGCACCGCGTTTTTAGTTAGGTCAGAAGTAAAGGGAGGACTTGGGGGAAGCGAATGAAAGAGAGGCGGCCAGCAGAACGAGAGAGAGTGAGAGTCGGAGAACTTTCAAGACAGGGTACATCCAAATCCCTATAGGCCTTTACAATGAACTCGCCTCCAACAAACCATGGCTGTTCGCTTAGATTTACTGCAACAGGTTTAAATACCTCTCATTAAATGTGCTTATACAACTACTTATCAAGCTGCCATGTCAGAAAAACAGATTTGTTTTGTCTGACATTCAAGAAATTTCTCACAGAAGATTTTACCTTTAAATTTAGAGGCATATGCACACTAAGGTTGTTTTCAGACCAGTCAAACAGTGTTCAATTGGGCACCAAAATCGAATACATCAGCTGTTACATTTTCAGCTGATGTGGTTCACTTTCACACCGCCACCTGTTCCCCTCCTCGCCTGTGGTGGCGCTGCACCGAGAACCAATGAAGGAAGTGACACAAAAACCTCTGAAGAACGCAACTTCGATTTTCATGAAATGTAAACAAAAATGGAGTGGTGTGAGATTTCCATTGTTGAAGAATTTCTCTTCTGTCTTTGACAGACGTTTCTGCCGCTAGCGCCAGACTATTATGTTTGTTTTGGTTTTATTTACCCAGAATGCCCTGCACTGGAGAGGTCCACGGTTCACTTGGCATTCACATATGTATTCGAACTGCGCTAGAGTTCACTTCAATCAAACTCAGACTTACTTTTGTAGGGGGACCAGAGTGCGCTTTTTTGGTTCCTGGCAAAGTTTGATTGCGCATTCACACCTCCCCAAACGAACTGGACCTACTAGACAAACAAACTGGAGTATTATTAAAGCGTACTAAACAGGGCTGGTGTGAACGTATACGAAGATTAAGATTAAGCTGATTAAGGTGTGAGTGCTTAAGCAAGGCAGTCCAAAAACCCAATCTCCAAATTCAATTCTGTTACAACAAATGGGCCAAAGTCCCAGCAAACTGTTGGGAGAAGATTGTAGAAGGAAACTCGAAATATTTGTTACAAACGTGTTTAAAAGGCGATATTAATCACCAAAAACTAATGAAATGTATGTGAATTTTTGAATTTGAAAAGATTTGAGCAAAAAAAACCAAACAAAAGGTGTTTTACCCAATTGTTTTGGCATGTTTCAAATAGAAATTCTTTTGTCGATCCCAGTTGACTTAAAACAGGAAAAGTTTAGCTTTATTGTTGGACAGAAACTAAATTGCATTTTACCATATTGAGTGACAAACAAATGCAACAGTTATTTCAGTTAAAAATGTAGATAAGATTCATTTAACGAAACAAATTCAAAATTTAGATGCAAAATTATCAACATTAATCCAACCTAAACAAAAACCTGAAAGTCCGTAAGAACCTCAAAATATCATTAAGATTTATTCATGTTTTAAGCTTCAGAAAAGAAAAGAAACCCAAACATAACTTCTTTTTTTTATTTTACATACCAGCTCTTCTGGGACATCTCTCGCTCTTGAGGAAAAAAAAAAAAATCCTACTTCCATGTTTCCCCAAGTGGATTCATTGTAAATTATTAATGATTCTATGTTTTTTTATTTGGTTCAACATGAAATAATAATCTTCTGGTAATCCAAACAAAGCTTGTTACGGTGGGGAAAAAAAGTAAAAGTTTTTTTTTACAAACTTAACACGCAGGACATTCAAAACATCTTTTGAAGAGCTACACTCCAATTTGATTTTTCTCTTATAGCATTGCTATTTTTGAATAGCAAAACAGACTTTTTTTTATGTTCTGTGTTACTCTGTGCCTTGTCTCCAGGGGATCCCTGGGATCCTTGTGCCTGCAAGATACCCCTCCGGGCCCCATCTGCCACGTGTGTTGGTGTGCATCTCATTCTGAATCCCGTTAACCCAGAGTTTCCCCCGCCAGGCAAATTTACCAGGATGTTCCCAAAGGAATAATTCAGAGTTCTCACACTGTGACTAATCAAAAGAATTTGCATTTATGTTTTTCTTTTTATTTCTGATCAATTATTTTTTTCATTTTTTCCCCCGCTACAGTTTTCATAAATGTATCATGCAGCGTGACAGATTATGCCACTTCAGAATATTATGAGGAGTCTGAGCCAAATATGAGCATTCTGAATCCAAATGTTGAATTTATTACTTAGGTAATTGCCGCATGTTTTGTCACCCGTCTACCTGTTTTTGTTTCTTTGACCTCCTGTCGTCTGTTTCTCCTCTTCTACCCACCGAACCATAGCCGGGGGACCCACGGGCTTCAGTTGTGCGTTGTCTGTGGAACCCACACACCTCCAGGTTTTAATTATGCATAACTCCCACCCCCGTGTGCTATGCTTGTGCTCCATATTCCTTCACATCTGAAGTGATGTGATTGGAAAGAGGTGGGCTCTGGCAGACGTGGAACTGATTCATGCGAGTGCGTTTTTTTTTTTTTGTTGTTTTTTTGTGTTTTAAGTCGACAATCTTCAAAGGAGGAAATACATTGGCTCTGGTAAGGTGACCTGACGTAGATCCAAAAACCATTTGGAAACATTTTGTACTAGACAGGGCTTGAGAATTACACACCTGGGAGTTAGTTTCAAACCTGTAGCTTGTAGAAGATTTTAAACAAAATCCTCATTGTTCTCAAAACGCCATCTTTCCAGACTTCTGTTTTGATCCGTCTGAACTTTATAAATGTCGAGGTCGAAGATGGAAGTGCATCTCATCAACATTTCTCCTGCCACTTTTTGTACAAGGAGTTCTGTTCTTCAACTTCTGTGAAATGTTTTGGCCACATCCAACAGCGTTCCTCCTGTGGCCAAATTTCTCAGTTCTTATGGAACATCTTCGAGCTTCATCATTCAGCTGGCTGATGAAAGAATACACGTTCCCTTCACGTTCAGGAATGACATAATTTGGGATTTCACAAAAACATCTCTTGTGTTTGACTCTTCACTCGGGTCCGATTTTACTTGACATACAGACTCTGACTTTAAAGTCTAACTTCAGAGCCCAGCTGATCAAGTATCAAATTGGATGCTGTTTTCCCATGCAATCACAACCATCACCACTTCATGGCTTTACCTGCACTTGGCCAGAAGCAGGTGCACCGCATCAGCACCTTAATGTGGTCTTTCAGTGTTATTTTAAAATCCGAGAGCTAAAAAATCTCTTGCTGTGGTGTTTCCACAACAAGATGAGGAAAAGGAGTCGCTTGTTCTATATAAGGAAGCTCCTCTCATCCAGCCTCCTGTGTGTTTCATCTCTCTTTATCCTTCAGTAAACCACCCACAATGTTCTCAACTGCCGACTGAGTCACCAAATACTCTATTCTGGATGCTCTTCTGCTCCAGTTGCTGCTCAGTCTGTGCGGCCGCCTCTGGAAGCCTTCGGGGAGTCGGGAGGTAATCACACAGAGGTGTCTTTCTTCATCCACAAATAGAGGCTATGTGCTCCCTGCTTCTTGTCCAGTCTTCATCAGCATGTTGCAGAGCTAATGATAACGGCCGCCACATGAGACGCTGTGAACTGCGAGGACGTTAGCGGCCAAACGTTTTAGGAGAGCTCAGTTTCACACATCTCGAGTGCCTGGCAGAAAGGCGTGCAAATGCGCACCGACTACCTTAGACTCCAAAGACGTGGTAACGTTGAATGAAAACACCATGTTTTCACACTACTGGAGGATAAATATTTAATAGAAATCAACTGCGCTCTGTGTTGGGCCGTGATTGAAACGTTTACATTGTATTTTTCAGGAGCAAACATTGGATATTTAATGGTGAATGAGTTGCAGCATTTCCCCCAAAAGGTGAGTGCTTAGTGACTGCTGTGTGCCGGCGTGTGGACGCACAGTTCAGCTTTATAAGGGCTTCTTTTGGTAATTTATTTCCCCTCACTGTAAACTTGGCTAATATACTTAAACAGAATTGAGCTTTGGTTGTGGGTTGACTCCCTTATGACAAACAGTTCATAAGTAACATTTATTTATTTTGAATTTATAGTGGGGGTGGGCATTTAGTGTATCATTTGTCATTTTTTGTGAAAAATGTCTTGTTCTCATAATCATTTATTTATTCATTATTAACGTAATAAATTTTAGGTAACGTTAAAAAATTGAATAAAATATTTGCACTCTTTCTCCCGTTTTTGTTTTTTTTACGAGGGCATCAAAAATATCAATAAATTCAGCAGAATGATTAAATGAAGTCTCTTATTGCATCTTAGTGAATTGAACCACACTTCTTCATGCATGTGGTGATTTTAAATCTTAATGCTTTTCAAGAGCAGTGTTTCTGTTTATTGCGCTATGAATGCTACAGTGTGCAACAACAGAAGAAATAAATAGTTTTTTTAACATCATTTTTTATTATTGTCGGAATAGCACTACAAAATATTGTGATAAAATTCCAAATCTGTATCGCCCAGCCTTACTTTTTATATGTAGGCCGATAAAATGAAATGTGCACTGAGTGACCGCTTTTATCTAAAACTTTGACTTTTTTTTTTTTTTTTTTTTTTTTTTTTTTTTTTTTTTTTTTTTCACTGCTACTGTGCTTCTAGGCTTCAATTTAAACAACGGTTCCAGTTTTTTATTTTTCTAATTAAATAACAGCTTAAAGAGAGAGAGAGAAAAAAAAAAAAGATAGTCTTCTATTGTGTGAAATTCAGCCATTACGAAATACAGGCAGACCCCACACATCCTGGACATAAACTATTTTGACTTTAGCATGTGTGCACTAACTCAACTTTCTCTTCTTATATCAATTTATATTCACAAAAAAAACAGCACAAACTTAGTAAATAAAGCTGACTCTGACTGATCCTAGTTCTGATTAGATGTTCCAGGGCCCCTAAGAACTCCTGACAAACACACAGGGCCTCTCTTTCCCTCTAAAAATCAGAGCGTTTGATTGATAGATGAGGTGGCTGCTGTTGTGCGACAGCTTGTCTCTGTATGAGATCTTCTGAATGAATCATGTGCCCGTTTCTCTGCGTGTGAAGCCTCTCTATTATCCATAATAGATTCATTTCTTATCTTGGATTCTCTCTAACTCTCTCCTTGGTGTCACTATGTCACACTGTGGCAGTCGGGTGGGTGGGTGTGTAGGGGAGTGTGTGTGAAGGAAAACCTAAATGATAAGGGTCAATATCTTCCTGGGAAATGTAGTCCTATCTGGGGAAACTGCAAGTCATGAAGTAAAAACTAAATAATAATGTAAATGATTTTCCATCTTGCTTCCAGCTCATGTTTTAAAATAATTTCTGTTAGACTTTTTTTTTCTCTCTCACGAGATAATTATGGAATATGAAAAATAACGGTCTCTTGCGAATGCAGCGGCAATATCGCAAATTCAGAAAGCGCCATTAAGACAACACCAGCAGCCTCTCATTTGAATATTTAATACATATTCAGCTTTTTTTTTTTTTTCTTTGCCAACTGTGAAGCAAACAGGAGCTGACAGTCCCCAAAAAACCTCCGAGCCCTGCATTATTCAACCCAACAATCTCCCCTGTTTTCTGAATAGTTACCTCACTCAGCAGAGCGGAGACGCAGAGGGTGACGTCAGCTCTGAGTGGCAGAAAACACAGGAAAACACACACACACACGGGTCGTGTGTGTGTGTGTGTGTGTTTGTGTATTTGCATTGCTTGCAGCTCTGGAGCAAATGTGACATTTCCTACACTACGTTCCTTCCTCTGGAGATTTTTTTTTTGTAATATTTTCCTTCATCACCTTGTCTCGCCCTCTTGGTCCTCATTCTCTTTTGTTGCCCCTGACCCCCCCAAGCCGGAAATCGCTGTCGCATCAGAAGAAAATATTTTCTTCATATTAATACCTGATCATTGTTAAAACACAGAAAAATTCATTTTTTCTTTTTGATGTTTCCAAAAGTTCACCAGTCTAGATTGCGAAACACGGTAATGGCTTTGGGTGCACCGATTGCACTTTCCTGGCCGATCACCGATTTATTTATTTATTTATTTTCTTTTCTTTTCTTTTTTTTAAAAAGCCTGAGCTGATGCCAATTTCAAAATTAAAGAAGTGGGGTTTGATTTATTGGAGCGCCACTAATAGTGGCAGGATCATGCCATGGGGAGGGGAGAGGAGGTTTTTTGTTTCTGTTTCGTTTTTAAACAACATCACAAAATTGGGAGATTTCATATATTTTTTGATGAGAAGATAATTAGGGGGAAAACCTGTCAGATGCTTGTTCACCTTCTCGCTTGACAATGATCCTAAACACACAGCCAGAGCTATCGCGCTTTGAAACAAAACTCGCCTATAGAGCAGCAACAAATAATTTTCTAAACATGAACATAAAACGTTTTGCTATTAAAGCTCAACGAAAACTTCTTTCTACTTCCAGGTTTTAGAACAAAATGAATCTTTTATTACAAAAGGAAAGAGAACAATTTTGTTGAATGAGGTTATATAAATGTAGACGAAGAAATAAAGAATGGGTAGCATTGTTTTAAAAGACTACCATAAATATTAAAAGCAGATTTTGCATAAGAAGATTCAGAAAAAACACCTAAAATGACAATTTCTTGTTGCATTCATAATCAAAAACATTTCCTTTTTGGTTTGGCCTAGCCAAAGCCCAGACCTACTCTCTCTAAGAACCTTTAGCATCTCAGGTTATCCCTGTGAATATTTACATTAATCAGGATGTGGAATTACTAACTTTGGAGACCTTCTAAATTAAATCCAACAATAATAATATCACAGATTTAATAAATGACAGATTATAGTGGTTTAAAATGAGATCATTTGTAGCCATATCTGAACTGATTTTATCATTCACATAGACCAAAGGACTGAACAATGAAAAGGAGGGCTCATAATATTCAAATTTTCTGAATGCAAGTAAAAAGAAAAATTAAAAAAAAAAGGTATGATTTGGAGAAGCGCTGGTGACGCATCTACATACTTCTTTGTCTGACCGCACTTGACTATCACACGGAACTTAAGAGACCTGAAAAGTAATTTCCTCTCTGAATCATCCCCATTTTTCTCCCAGCGCGCGCCAGGCGAGGCGGTGCGGCTTTTAAACGAGCACAGCAGTCTTCAGTGACATCCAAGTCGGGCTTTAGGGTTTTTTTTGTTTGTTTTTTTTTCTTTTCCTTTTATTCCTGTCTTCAAAACTGTCAGCGACTTGTTGCCATGGCAGCGTTATGTCAGCAGAGTCGCTCGGTGTGTGCGGATGCTTCGGTGCGCGCGTGTGTGTGAGGTGATGCTAACAGATGCAGCTGTAGGGGTGAGATGTGGCTATTGACCGCTGACACTCTCCTGACATTTCCCCCCCCCCCCGCCCCCCACTCCCCCCTCACGCGCCGCAGCATGTGCGCGCGGGGCTCGCGTGTTTATTTTACCCAGAGCACAAGTGGAGACGGACACGTGGAAGCCTTTTATTGCAGCTGGAATTCTGGACGGCTTTGTTCCCTAACAGAGAACCTGAATAAATATTGTGAGAAATTCGAGTTTAGGCAGAGAGGAAAGGTTGAGGTCGTCGCTTTTATTGTCAGCATTTCTTAATTTGAGCCTGTCCAGTGAAGAGGAGGGTGAAAGAGATGTGAGCTCAGCTGCTTGGTAGGCTGATGTTGTTCCCACTCTACATTTGTGCTCTTTCTCTTTATTTTCAACATACTGACAGCTATTAGGAGCTGGAGGAGGCAACGTTCTGCAGCTGGAGCTGAAGTAGACTGAAGGATTGCATCATGTCTGATGTATCTGTCAAACTGTTGTATTTGGACATTTCTGAGCCGCTTTTGTTTTCGTTTGGATTTCTGTTCCTAAATTCCATTTTTTTTTTTTTTTTTATAAGAACCTAATAGGAGTGCATATATGCCGATACTTTCATGTGAAGCCAATATTGTCCATTGATCTTATGCAAAGGTTTAAAAATCAACCACTCTCCTCTTCTGCTCTGCTGTGAGAGATGTTTGACTGACAGAACCAGCCATAAAGTCATCTCTGCACATTCACGGTGAACGATATTCACCCCTCTGTTGTCAAATCAACCATTTTCTTGCTATATTTACCAAAATTTCAGACAAAACTATAAAAATGGTATCAGTCAAAATCAGGACCAGCAGGTCTGGCTTTTTAAGGACCGGCAATTATCCAGAAAACTGGAGTCGTTGCACCTGCCTGTAGAACCTAAACTTGAATGATTTTCCCCCTCATGATGCAACAAAAACAACTTAAAGTTACCTATGTAAAATGTTTCTTGCTATGTGATTTCTCGGGTTCCATCAAATACAACTACCTAGAAAAGCTGCAGTGCATCCAAGATGAAGCCTGTTTTGCCCACATCTCTATCGTCCACACAAACATCCACATCCAGGAATGTAAAGCCAGTGACAGCTGAACCATCTTCTCTGACCTCATTATGCCCATTGTCTTTACTGTACACTGTAGCACAGTACACAACACAAACATGGGCTTCATGAATTACGGGGATTTAGCTGTGTAATTGTATTGTTCAGCCATGTCAGGATGCTTACTGGTGATGAGGAAGACAGTAGGAGTTCATTTTTATTTAACTTTATAATCAGTCATTTGAAAAAAATAAATAGGGACACCGATAATTTAGTATGTTTTTTGACATATTTGGACATATAGATATCATTTTTGCCAGTACTGACAAAGTCATCAGGTGCACATGGCCTTTGCATCTTTCCTCATCATTTTGAAGGAAGTTTCCATCGTTTAGCGCCCTGACGTTTATTTTGTTGCTCTTAACTGTTGAAGTGAACGTGAGCATCATGGTGAGATCTGCCTTCAAAGAGAAGAATGTGGGAGGTTAGGATTCTGTTAAATTCAGGACAGTGTCTCCACCATCGGTTGGGGTTCAACCCGCACATCTAACGTCGCGTCATACTAGTGCGACGACGAACGTGATGCACCAGTACGTCTCGTGAGTCAAGCAATGATGTTTTTCTGTCCCACAATCAATGGACCGTGTTGTGTAGCAGTAGCTCCACCCTAACCGTACCATACCATTGTCCTACAGACCTACAATTGAAGGGGGATCAGGAATGGTGTCGTACAAGCCGGTTGTATGGGTCCCTTGTACAATGGACCAGACTGAACCTTTAGTAGAGCTGGATCTTGCAGTAAGACAAAGAGCCAAAATGCACCAGTAAATTCAACAAAGGACTGTCTGAGAGTCAATACACGGTAAAGGCCTAGACAACGCCCAAGTCCTGATCTCGCTGAGGTGAACCGAAACACGCCTTAATGTGCAAGGTGTACGTCAAAACATCTCAAAGAAGTGTCAATCCGACAAACACGAATGTGTAGCCATAATGAACGAAACCGTACACATCCAGCAGACAGCTGTGATCATGTGACTGAATGTAGGTGCAGATCAGGCGCGCTGTCATGAATAAATTCACACAAACACACACAACCGCTGTCTGGAATTTCAGCCAAGAGCCTACAATATTGACATGTGCTCATATTTTATTTACAGGTTTTTTTTTGTGTGTGTGTTGTTGATGCATTTCACATAAGGTTCATTTTTAATGACGCTTTAACATACGAAGGAGCGCGCTGGCTTTGTCTTTAATGTCACGGCGCTCTGACTGGCTTGGCTCTGAGTTTTGTTTGTCTCCGTGTTTTCATGTGTTCATTCTCTCTCGCATAATTCATGCGAAAAGCATCCTTATAAAACACAAAACCACACACTCCAACACCGCATCAGTGACTTCCAGCACATGCCGCGCTGCACCGTCTTGAAAAAATGAAAAATAGAACAAAGACAAACATGTAGAAGATTATTCAGCCAAAAGCTCATTTAGTCATAAACATAAAAAAGTAAAATGTTCAGAGAATATCCCCCTGCCACTTCACTGAGCGGCTCATCGGCCTTGGATTCGTTTCTGTGCAACTTTGCTGTGAGCGTAGCTGGTGCATGTGAGTGGGCACATACTCAAACTACTGATAAAAGACCCATTTTTTCCTAATTCAAGCAATGGAAAGCATTAGGCGTTTTTACTACAGCTTTGTACTTTTTAATGTTGTACGAAATCACATAATCGCAATGAAAACGCCACTCTTCTGCAGTAAAAACTCAAAACTCTTTCTACAGCCTTCCAAAGAGTTCTGGTTTTGTTTCGTGAGTCCGCATAATATTTTTCCAAACGTCAAGTCATCTGGGGAACTCTTTAAACAGATCCTCGTGTTATTTTTGCTTGTTTTTCACCCTCGATGCTGTTTTTGCCCAGTATCTTTTCTTATTGTTGACTCATGAACACTGACCTTATCTAATGCGGGCAGCGCTTCTCGAGCTTGTTTTTTTTCCGTGATCTAATGGATGAATAATCAGTGCTTTCTTGGAGTAATTTTAGTCTGGACACTAAAAAAGCTCCCCACTTTTCCACGTCTTCATCTGTGGATAATGATTCCCACTGTGGTTCTCTGGAATCCCAAAGTCTCTGTTCTTAAATGGTTTTGTACTCGCTCCATATTGAGCTGCGGCTGCAATTAAATATATCTCAAATGGACTAGTGTTGTGTACTTTTCAGTTATGTCGTTTGTCGGGGGGGGGTTTTCTCTCAGACTTTCAGGGTATTGACTTATATTCTCCCTATCCTTCTTTCTCTCCTCGTATCTCCTTTCCCTTTAAATCTTTTCCACAGCTTTCAACCTTTCTTTTCTCCATTTCTTTTCCATGTCTGTTTCCGTTACGTTGGAAATAGACACAAAGCAATTCCTGATATTTATCTTTTATATGTATAAAAGTGAAGCCTTAATGCTTCACTTGTGAAAGTAAATCTCTCAGGAACTCAGACAACAATTGGGACCATCACACTGCCAGATAAACAAAGAAAATGTAAACACAAAAAAAAATAAACCCACAGCAAGAAGAAATAGCTTACTTTAACCCTAAAATCTACCGGAGGTATTAATAATTTTGAACTCAAATGTGAGTGGACTTGCACTGCTTTATTATTATTTTTTTTTGTTAGTGGTACTAAGCTAGTTTTCATACCTACAGGCAGCCTGAACCAGCAGAACTGGGGGAAGAGTTACCCATCCTGCAACGGCGCCCGGCAGTCTCCTGTGGACATCGACGAGATGTTTACCCAGGTCCGGATGCAGTTCCAGAACCTGCAGCTGGAGGGCTGGCACATCCCCACATCGGAGTCCACCACCATCCAAAACAATGGGAAGTCTGGTATGTTTGAAACCGCCTTCTTTCACAAGCATCGAATCCCAAAAAGAAACATTTTTCAAGCGAATCCTCAAACTTGTGTAACCTTGTGAAGCCAGTGTCTTTACAACTTCAGCTTTCTTGTACAAGCACCGTACTTAAAGGTGCAGTGTGTAACAAAAGGTGCAGTGTGTCTTTAAAAAAAGATTTTTAAATATTTCTTGAAATTATTTCTTTGAGGTATGAGGCATAATCTGTGAACTAACTATAAATAAACCAATCGGAGCCAGAAGTAGGGTCTTAGTGCTCTTCTCCATGCTCTATGCCACGCTGCAGCTCGGAGATCCTGTTATGAATGCTAAGGCTAATTATCACAGCCACCAATTATGTAGAATTAATAGTTTTCCTGTTGCAATAAGTTGCCACAAAAGGACAGAGCCTCCCATGGCTGCAGCCTCAGGCACCTATCTATCCATGTCTTAGGTTTTTATTTTCGTTCTTTCCGACTTGCTGTAATTGAAATGTCAATTTCCCTCCTGAGGGACTAATGAAGGTATTCTATTCTGTTCTCCACCTTTATCGCATTTAGCAGTGATTACGTGAGATTGATTGACAGCGCTAAGCCCCTTCTCTTGGCTCTGATTGTGTCGTTTTTGGTTGGGAACGGTGCATTTCTTCAGATGGTAACGATAGCTCTGCAAGAAGGAGGTGGATCTTTTCACAGATTATCTGTCTATGCTGTCAGAACATAGTGACAGTTTTAACTAATATGTCAAAAACACATTTTTAAATAAAAATTACATACTGCAGCTTTAACACCGTGGAAATATGTGGGAATATTTTTGATATAAGGATGGTGTAAAGCGAGACTTGGTAATCCCGAGCGGTGGAAGGATTAAGTTTTTATGAGCCCGAGCAAAAAAAAAAGAAAAAAAAGAAAAGAAGAAGAAAGACAAAAAAGAAACGATCCACAGCTCCAAGATTAATGACACAGTGAGCTGTTGGGGAAAAAAAAACAAGAAGCGAAAGAGACTATGTAATTGCAAGAAGAGCAATGAGAGAGACAGCAGCGACTGAGGGATCATGTAATGAAAAGAGAAAAGATCAGTGCTCAGAGGCAGCGATGAAGAGAGGAGTCGCTAGAAAAGAGCAGGAGGGAGGAAAGCGAGAGGGGGAGCATGGACGATGTGAAGAGACGTGAAGTGATGTCTGAAGTGATAAACAGATGAAAGCTGTCTGAGCTACTCTATCCTCTCCATCTCTGCAATACTGCCTAAGCGGCAACACAGAGTGTTGTGCCTTTGTGTGTTAGTGGTATGAACGTGGAAATGGCAGAAATCACACACAGCTTGTACGATAAACTAGGGATAATTCTATACCCATATAAATGAAAGTGTTCATAAAACATTAGGACACCCTTCATAAAAGCAAAGTAGGTTTGAAATCTTAATATTTGACTTGCGGGAACAGTTTTAGACTCAACTGGTGTGTAAATGTAAAAAAAAAAAAAATTTGCTTGTGAAATACCGACTCAGCCTATAAACTGCTGTTACACTGCTTCATAGCTTGTCGTACATGAAAAGTCAAGGGTTATGAAGGGGATTATGGCGAATGAGTCTTTTCATTTTGATGCTTTGTGAACAGTTCTCAACCAACTTATCTGAAAGAAACTGTAAAAAAACATAAATAAAATCCTAATTATTGTGTCCTTTGGGATCAAAAGGGTGTGGATTTCAGTGTTGCATTCAGGAACAGCTATATTACTTTTTCAAAGACATCAGTGTCTGAAAATGAAACTTCAAATTTAAAATAAATTCAAATGAATCAAAAAGCACATGCCTTCCGTTTCAAGCGTTCTGTATGCCGATGTGAGTAAATCTTCGTCAATCAAAACAACATGACGTTAAGTTCTGTTATCCACTGGCTGTCGCTTCAGTATCTAAGAAGTTGTGTAGAAATGCCGGCTCTGTTGCATAAATGGCACATGCAAAATTAGGAGCTCGTCCAACATATTTTTTGTGTCAATTACTTTCATATTGATTTCTTAACATCTGAGAGCTTTAATGAGAGAAGCTTGTGGGAACTACTTGCTATTAGCTTAGTCCATTGATTTATTCATACCGTCATGGGCACACTAACCTATAACAATTGCTTCGGTGGGAAAAGAAGATTTTCTCCCAGCAAATAGTCCCAGAGTGGCACATTTAATGCTGCTTCAACACCATGAGTGTAGTTGGCTGCATGAACAACACACATAAAGGCAACTTCTCTTCGCCCTGACTCCCAGATATAGCTCCCAGAGCTAAATATCTCTCATGAGAGACACACAAAGGCTACATTTTATATAACGGCTCTGTCGGTGCGTTAGTGGAATAAAAATCTGTCAGGATGCACGGCACGTTGGCTAAGCATCACTGCACGTTTAAAAGGTTCAGCACAAGTGAACGTCTAGTGATGTGCAAATATATCTTGACTTACGACGTGAAAAATCTGCACACCAGCTCAACTGCTCACACTGTTAAGATCATTTCTGCTGCAATTCAGACTCTGCAGTGGTCTTTATTTGGACATCAGGGTGTACCTGTGTAGGGGAAGGCACTTTGGGAATCTCAGGGTTGTTTTCACACTCGCTAATCCGGTAGATTCAGTTTGATCGGGGCTGGTTTGTTTCATGAACCATTAAGTCAATTTATTTTCATTAAGATGAAGTTTTTGTTCTGCTTACACGTTTTTTTTTTTTTTTTTTTTTTTTCTGAACAATTTTAGTGGTCATCAACCTGGGAGGGGACTTCTTCGTAAGTGGAGGAGGGCTCAGTTCCAGGTTTCGTGTATCCAGACTCAGCTTCCACTGGGGGCGCTGCAATGCAACGTCAGATGGGTCTGAACACAGCCTGAACGGGATGAAATACCCTCTGGAGGTAAGTGTCAGCAGTGCGCCACACAAGCTTTCTTCTCTAGCGTCGACGTTGACGTTGACTCTGACTGTGTCGCAGATGCAGATTTACTGTTACAATCCCAACGAATTTCAAAGTTTAGACGACGTGATGGAGAATGGAGGCAGGGTGGCCGCCTTGGCCGTTCTCTTTGAGGTGAGGCGGCCTGACTGTGGAACCACCTCCCTGTTTCTGCGCCTCGCCTCAAATAAAGCAACAGTGCAATCTTTCTTTCATTTCCAGGTGAGCCTGGAGGACAATGGAAACTTCAGTCCTATAGTGGAAGCAGTCAGTGGCGTGAGCAGATATGGTAGGTCACTACATGCAAAGTCTGAGCTTGTTACAAAAGATGAAGATGACAAATATTTTACAATAAAACACATACTGCTTACAGTTTATCTTGAGGCAACTGACTTTTAATCTGCACTTGCTGCTTTAGAGCTCTGGATACCATCAATTTTCTCCAGGTTTATCTCCCCTTTTACTCAAACAGCACATGGACAAAACATAAGACACTTTTTATGTGTAGATAATCGAAATGTATCAGGTCATTCTAGTGGTATTTGTTTTTTTAATCTATTTTATTTGTTGACTGCCTTTTTTGTTCTGTTCTTGATATTGTTTAACTGCTTAGTCGGTTACAGTTGTAAATATATTTACATTTGCATGAACATCAGTACAAAGACAGTAATGGTTCTGCAAAGTAAAAGCACTTCCTCTTTGATTCATTCAGAAATTTGACATAAGCTAATGTTCACTTATTTCTACCATTTGGAATAACAAAATATATAGTTATGTTTTTGTTGGGGTACATTACACTTGATCAATATTTAAAATAATGCGAAGTGGTTATTATTGGTGACTCACAGATATGAAACTTTGGGCTAATATCAGTATCTGAAATGGATGTCGCTCCCATGACTGGTAATCAAAAAAAAAAAAGACTCACTACTAGTTCATATTATTTTTAATGTAGCATTGTAGCATTCTGATTAAAATAACGATTTGACTGAATTGCCTACAGAAATTCTGTGTCATAAACAGACTAGACAGCAGAATGGGAAGAGCTGAGCTTTGACTCCAGTGTTTAATTTCTCCAGGTAAAAGTGGATCAGTGGACACCATCACCTTGAGCTCCCTCCTGCCCAACGTCACCGACAAGTACTACATCTACAACGGCTCGCTGACCACTCCTCCCTGCTCTGAATCTGTAGAGTGGATCGTCTTTAAACACACGGCGGCCATATCAGAAGCACAGGTCAGGCTCTCAAATTATGTTGCCTGTTTTTTGTAGTTTTAGGAAGGACAAACATAATATGATACTTGGTCATGTAACGACCAAATATGTGAAATTTTTATAAGTTGGGATGAGTTGGGATTTCTTATACTTGTTGCATTTTTTTTATTGGTCCGTAAGCAATGGCGTGACAAGTTGACACGTAGAGTTTGCTGACTTTAGCGCGACTTTATTGAGTCGTAGTGTGAAAGATTTTTTCATAATCTGTTTTTAGTAAAAGCAAATGGAGTACAGTCGACAAAATTTAACATCACGAGGTCTCAGAGATATTCTGGTTTATTAAGGGATCATAAACATAGCAGCCACCAGAACTAACAATAAACATAAATGGGGATTTTTTTTAAAAATACAATAATAAAATTCTGTGGAATTAGAATATTGTCATGATATTTATTGTAATAATAACTGACTTCAAAGTTTACACGTTAAAAAGCCTGGTGTTTGATGAAAAAAAAAAAGTTGATAAATTGCTTTAAAGACTTTTGTTCAATTACACATAAGATATCCTGTAAAATTTAAGTAAAAATCCAACTAAATAGGAAGGAAAAAGTAATGTTTTGGGTGTTTTTAGTTTGTGGATACCAGGTTATTGAAAGGAATTTTATGATTGAGTTTTCATATCATTTTGGATTTACCGCCGCTATCAGTGGTGGTGAACCTGATGAACTCAGATATATTTGCAGGACATTTACTTTTTTATGCTCTAGCTAAAGCACAAAAAAATAAATATTGCGCCAATTTTATAAATAATAAAGACGATCTTGTTGTGTGTGTCAGTCAGTGACACTGTGAAGGCATTCACCAGTCTTTTGAAAGCAACAGGAACCAGCTGTGGTCGTTGATTTTCAGCTTGTTGCTGGTTAGCTGCCGCTAACATAAACAAAGACAACATGTTACATTAAAGTGATGTAAAGATCTCCTCGCAGACGGGCTGTTTCTGCTGCTCTTGCTTCTTTTTCTGAAGCGTTCTTTGACGCTACGTAGCAGTTATTCATTGTTGCAGAATAAAGGAGAGCAAACAGAGGTTTGCTGTGTGGATTACGTGTGTGAACGTGCTCGTGATTGAAGCAGGAAAGCAAAACACGATCCAGCTACAATCATGCAAACCAGAAACAGCAGCCTGGCAGCGACTCGAGTCTCTTTAAGCATTTTTTTTTGGGGGGGGTTTATTTTGGCGGCAGCATGGAGAGCAGAAACATGTTTCCACTCAGGCTCACCTTTCCTCATGCCCGTGTTTCTGTCTCTCCCCCCCGTCAGCTGGAGGTGTTTTGCGAGGTGATGACCATGGAGCAGGCCGGGTATGTGATGCTCAAGGATTACCTGCAGAACAACTTCAGGGAGCAGCAGCAGCAGTTTATGGGCCAGGTGTTTGCCTCCTACACCGGAGTGGAGGATGTACCCACACCCAGTATGTCATCACCTGATTTCAAAGTTTTCTCATTTACCTCGCACAAACAGCACTAATTGAATATTTTTTTTTGTCCCTTTATAATATTTCTAATTGCTTTATCTCAGATGAGAAAGGTCACAGGATAGCATAGTGTGCTTTCCTGCTCAGTGATTGGTTGATGTTCAGATCTATAACAATTCAGCACCAAAACATCAACCGACATCACTTCAAACTCCCAGTAGAAGCAGCATATCATCATTTTGTAGCATAAAAATAAGTAGAGCTTTTCACCACTTTAAATTCTGAACATTTTGGGGAGAAATTTTCAGGATTTTCTGTGTCTCTCTGTGTCTGTGTCTTTCTGTGTAACTCCGAGTCCTTTAAGGTCAGCTGCTTTTTTTGATCGTAGAAGGTCCTCGACACTCTCCACCTTCATAAAGTCGACCCAGAAGCAAAGTGGATCTTTATCGTTGCCACTTTGTAGCACGCAGTTCCTGCTCCGATGAGCGGATAGGCTATTTAATTTGCAGCTCTTTTAGAAATATGTTAGAAATAACATATTCAGATATTCATAAAAGGCTCTTTTTACTTGTAGCAAATTCATGAATGCACACACACACAAACCTGCAGCACATATTTAATGTGACACTTACTCTGAAACTGGGCTTTTTATAACGCAGTTCCGTTATTTTTGCTTTTTCCCATCAAGTCACTTAACCTCTGATATTACCTCTGAAAACATTGTTGATAGGAGGACGTTTCACCAACAGCTGGTATCAGCTGTTTATTTCCACTCTTTGAAGATTCACACAATTATTCAAGGTTTTAAGGGAAAATATTCATTTCTGCCATTTCCAGCATGCAGCTCGGAGCCGCAGAACGTCCAGGCCGACGCTCAGAACGACACCACCATCGTGGTGACGTGGGAGCGCCCCCGCGCGGTGTTCGACACCACCATCGACTGGTACACAGTCACCTACCAGAGGCTTCAGGGCAGGGATCAGAACAAACAGGAGTACAGGACCGACGGAGACCAAGATGTGGTAGGAGGGATCTTTCTATGGTGGGTGGGGAAAATAGTGTTAAAAGTGGTAGCTGTAATTACAGCTCATGTTTTTGCTCCATTATCTGCTGACCTCACCGCAACATCCGACACGTCAACGGATAATTGATGGAAATAGCATCAGTACCCCGTTACCTTTGCCTTATCAGTCATTTCCATGAAGTGTTTTGTGAAATGGGATGATAACTCAAGTTAGGAATTATCATCTAAAAAAGAGTGACTGGAGCTCTTCACAAGAATGAACTGCGAACCAATTGAAACACAACCATCACAGGTCTCTGTGATGGTTGTGTTTCAACTGGCCTTTAAAAACCCTGCAAACTGGAAGCATGTCTTTTGTTCAGATGAGGCGAAACTAGAGCTCTGTGACGACAGAGACATTGCTTATAATCCAAAGAACACGGCCTCCACTGGCCACCCGCCAGCGGGAGTCTTTTTAAGATGGAAGAAGTCGTGACCTAAAATATATGGCTCTCCTGGTGAGGAACTACTTGCAGGAGAACACAGTGAACTAACTTCACCCCAAGCGGAAATGTGTGGCATGAGTAAAAGCTTGAAGAAGAGCTTTGACAATGATTCGTTTTGTGATTTTCTTTCCTTTTTTTTTTTCAGGGTGCCATTATCTCCAGCCTGCTAGCTAATAGCAGCTACGTGGTTCAGGTGGTGGCTATTTGCACCAACGGGCTGAAAGGACGATGGAGTGATCAGATTATAGTCGACATGCTGTTAGAAGACCCCGGTACGAACCGACACAGGAGCTCTTTTTACCTCTCGCTCTCGCTATGGTCAGTGATTATTCTATCCCTGTCCTTCCAGAAAGTGATTCCAGCCCCGACACGGCGACAAAGGAGTCCGACAGCCACAGGGAGGTAGGACAGTTTGTTAGCTTTGCTGCAACTGGGCTGAATTTCTGCATCTGCTTTGTTCACATCTGCAGTGTAATTAGTCACATCCGCAAATTATTATGCAAATGAGTGTCATTGAGTTGGGAGGAGCTTATTATTGAGCATCTGAAGGCCATTCTAAAGGATGTTGAGGCAAACAAAGTTCTGTCTGTGTAGGGATCAACTCCAACTGGACCAAAGAGGCCAGACAACCAGAATCACCTGGATGTGGCTTCAGAAGACCACAGTCCAGTGGAGGAGGTCCCTGCTGACCAGACAAGAGTCTACCAGAACCAACCTGCCCAACATCAGGAAAAAGCCACAGTTCAAACCCAAATAAACCAACGTACGCCGGTCCAGACCGGCAGACAGTTAACGCCAAAGACGCCGTCTGAATCCATCGACCTACAAGAAGCTGTACCGGACGAGAACGTGGGAGAGAAAGCAAACTCAAACAGGTTGACCCTTCATGGTAGCAACCAGAACTGGATAGAGGACGATCAGCTGATCCCAGCGAACTCACCTTTCACAAGTCCAAGTTTTGACAGCACCAGTGCGATTTGGGTTAACCGGATAACTGAGGAGCCCGGCCTTTTGTTTCCAGTTGCTCGGACAACGGTGCCTCCTGCAATTCGCCGGCAAATCACAGAAGAGGCGTCGCTGTCAATCCTGTCACCTCAGGTCAGGACGTACTTTGTTACCAATCATCAAATGCTCTGAGTGCTAAACCAGGTCTGAGGTGATGAAAGATTTCACTATTTTGTCTCAATCTAGACATTTTCTCTAACTGTGGGTTCATGTCCACCATGTCTTCATTTTACAGCCATTAGATCCTGATCTACCAGAACAGGCTAGTGAAAATCCCCCCACTAAGTCTGAGCTGTTCACCCAACCAGTGGAGGACATCAAGGTCACAGATGTCTTCTATGAAGACACAGTCACCGGCTCTCCACTAGGGGTCATCACCTACCCTCCAACAGAATCTCCTTCTGTGGTTCCAGGTGAGATTTAATTTTGGTTTCCATCTTTGTGATCACTCAAAAGTGTGTTTCAAACTTCGTTTAGGGTTAGGGTTACAGGTAGAGGCGGAACACTTAAAGCTAAGTGTGAGACACTTAGGTGTAGACACTCGACACTTAAGGTCCCTTATGAACTTTTACAAAAGTTTGGTCTCCACAAGTTTTCGGTACAAGCTTGATACAAGCCGAAATAAGTTTCCTCTTCAGGGTGTCTGGGCTGTCCTTTAAAGACAGAGCGAGAAGTTCATTGATCCTGGAGGGATTCAGAGTAAAGCGTAAGATTGTGGTTGTAAAGACAGACAGAGTGTCTTGAGCGTGTTTCCACTGTGAGTTTGACTCCATCAGAACCGCTGCTGCTCCTTGTCTCCCAATCTGTGAGTGGTGTTGATGAATAAGATCTCAGGGTGTATGTAATAATCAGATCCTGCAAAGGTGGTTGGTATTCTTTGGGTTGCCCAGCTCATTTTATTTTCTAATGTCTTATTGGTGTCCCATCTTGTTCCATCGCATTACATCATTTTCATGCACTTTCTGTCCACAGGTAACGAAGTGCACGAAGCCTCGACGATGAACCCCGAAGAGAGTGGAGCCGCTGTAAGCGAACCTCTGCGTACATCCTTTACCTCAGATTCAGCCAGCCCTACCTCAGAGTGGATAACAGAAAACACGGCAACAGGGGGCAACACTCTGTCCGACTCCTTCTATAAATCCTTCACCACCTCCTCTTTGCTCAGAGGGCTGATGCACACCACTCAGCCCCTGTTCAATGGTAAGACATAACCCTTTCTCTGGGAAAGTCACACATGCCATTGAGCTATCCTGTTCCTTTTATAAATGGCTATTAATGTTCATTTTGAGGGACTTTACTCAACAGCAAATGTATCGATGGGCAAACGGCGGGATGAGATCACAGTGGGTGCTTTTATTTCTGCCTTTAATGACCCACAACTGTGCATCTAATCAGTGCTGTGCCCTGTGATCAGAGGGACATGATGGGGAGCATTCCAGTGGCAGCCATGAGGAATAAGGAGACTTTGATTGTGATTGGGTGATAATTAGGGGCTTCTCGTGGCTTCTTCTTCTTCTAAGTGGCTCTGAATGAAATCTGCTTGACTCTGATAAATGGCGCCGCACGTTTCTGGGAAGAGGTCCGAGTTTCCTGCCTCATAATAATCTACTTGAACTCACTCAAGCTTGGTGATTGGCATCTACTGCTGGGGGTTTGTTCTACATCTGTGTTCTTTTCTGTAGCTCAGCAGTGCTCTCTAGTGGGTTCTTTTTTGCTACCTTGCTTTGTCTCAACCTTCAAGGATTTTCTGGCATTTCTTCACTTTCAAGCAGCAATTCCTTGGCTTGCCTAATGTGCATTGGTAAAAAAAAAAACAAAAAAAAAAACATTCTTATTTCAAAAAAGTAACATTTGAAAAAGGATTCCTCTGTTTTGGCTTTTCTTGCAGCAGATACACCAATATCCAGGACTGAGGACTCAACAGTTGACCAGTTTTCTGGCTTCATAGACTCATCCGACTCCCTGACAGAGATTAACATAAACCCTACACCGTCTGTCTCTGACGGGGAACTCTCTACACCTTTACCTCTCACCAAATTCACCAGCAGTTCTGATCTCCCTCTTGCCCTCCTGGAATACTTGTTGAACTCTTCACAGCCAAATTTAGACCAGCTACCTGTCTCTCCTATTTTGAGTTCCCAAGATCTGGTAAATACCACTAACTCTCTCTTTTCGCTGTCTAATTATGGATCAGCCATCGCCCAGCTAGCAGAGACACACCACCACAAAGAAATCGGTCCGAACAATTCTCTGACTGGCGTCAGGAGTCAAAACATTGTTGAATTGTCAGAGCTGATTCACAAGGATGAAGAGGGATCCAGTGCAGATACAAATGAGGATGAGCTTTATGCTAATTTAAGGATGTCTTTACTTGATTCTGAAGGTTTGGGTTCGACAGAGGAGAGTGGATTGGGCTCTGGTCTTGACAGCAACATGTTGAGTGGAGAAATGGATGAAGTTGCTGAAGCTCAGCCTAAATTTTCAAAATTCTTAAGTTCAGCTGTTGGTGTCAATGTGAATTATACTCGAGAAAACAGCTTAGTGCCTCAAAGTAAAATATTAGCAGCAGGAGTTAAAAGTGGGGTAAGTCGGAAACTGGGCAGTGAGAAGGGAAATGAGATTGAAGAGGGAAACAGTGGAAGTCTTGAAGGCAAAGAGAACCCTAAACACAGACGGAAGGTGTGTAGTGGGAGTGGCAGTGGGGCTGAGGATGGCAGTGGTTCTGGAGAACAGGCGACTGTCCATGATCACGTAAACCCAAAGCAAGACAATGGCGATCAGGAAAGTTTCAAAGCTGTACGTAAAAACAGATTCGTGTCCAAGGGAAGCAGAACACACATCAGAAATGAAGTATTAGGATCTGAAAAAACAGTCAGTCATCAGGTGACATCAAGGGAAGATGCATCGACACCAGACCAAGCATGGTCTGTGACCAACGACCAGAACCTTTATGTTGGGAATGACAAAGCGGATCAGAACGCAACTCTGGAAAGCCCAGGTTTTGGACTGAGGTCTAGTGTTGATACAACAGCGGGATATACTGAAAAGGAAGAACTTGCAGAAGAAGCTGGTCATGGAAGTGCTTCTAAAGACTCTTTGGAGCGTCTCTCAAATGTGACTGGGTCGTTTCAGACTGCAGGAAGATCCGTGATGAAGGATCTTTTCCCTCTGCTCAGGTTCACTGACACTCAAGAAGGAAAACTGGAACAAAAGGGAGGTAACTGAGACACAATGTTTGAATTTGTCTCTTTAGAGAAAGGTTTAGGGAAGTGCAGTAGTAAAAGCAAAACTTTACTACAAAGCAGTTTAAGTTTAGCGGATCTGACACTACTTCATCCATCGGACTTAATTAGGTCAGAAGGAGAAATGTAGTTACTGTTACTGTCTCTGTCTTTTGCATTGAATTTCTTGACTTCAATGAGCAAATCAGAAATTCAGACTCCCTCCATAGATCTGAGTTGGCAGAAAGCCAGGATTCCAGCTTCAGAGGTTTTTCCGAGACTTTTGTAGACTTTCAACTCAGACTTCTGATTACAAAAGGAGTGCCACTGTCTCTGGCAAGAATCACAAGAAATTTTTCACAAATTAATGAGCTTGATAACAGCTCATTAATTTATAAATAAAAAGACTTAAAACAGTTTAAAAAAAACTTGTATTTTCAGTTGAAATATTTATTCAGCCAGAAGAAAAAGGCAAAATGCTAGTGCTGAATTGTCTGAAATAAAAGGCAAGAAGCTGTAATGTCTCCTTAGTTTGATATTTTTTAAGAAAAGAAACCACATATTTTCATAGATAAAGTCGCACATTTCTCTGTGCTTCATATTCAAAGTGACGGTCACTGCAGTTGCGATTCACGCGAAAAGACAGATTGGACCTTCGTGTCACCATGGTCAGATTTTTGTTTCAGCACCATTTTCTTTATTACTTTAGTCCAAGGTCTAAAGTAATAAAATGTGACACTATTTTGTGTTTGGGGGTTGTTTGATTTGACCCATTTTGGACGAGGAGTATCTTCTGCTCTTCAACTTGTTTCTATGTGGTGCTTTGTCACCCCCTATGGGCTGAAGCCTGATGTTAGCTTCTTTGAGAAGCAAACTTGAGTCTTCATGAGGACAGAATGATGCATTCTTGTCTTCTTGGTAGCAAAACTTCTGACGTGCAACATGAGTATGTAGGACTTCCTTCTCTGTTTCAGAGGGCAGCAACAGCAGCCATGAGTCTCGAGTGGGGCTGGTTGAAGGCGTGGAGAAGGACAAGAGGACAGTCGTTCCTCTGGCTGTCGTCTCCACTCTCACCACTCTCTGTCTGCTGGTGCTAGTGGGTATACTCATCTACTGGAGGTACAAACACACACCCGGTCCGTTCCACATCACGCCTCACCATCTTTTCACGAGCAATTTTGACGTCTCTGGTTCCAGAAACTGTTTCCAGGCAGCCAATTTCTACCCGGATGACCCGGCGTCGCCTAAAGTCCTGTCTGTCCCCTCCACGCCCCTGCTGCTTTCCACAGGTAAGGCCACTCAGAGGGGTCTTTCTCGCTCTTCACCTCTTTAAGCGCCGAGACAAACCGAGAGTCTCGTGTTGCAGATTGCCACGAGCCGCTGACGGTGAAGCAGTTTGTGAAGCATGTCCTGGAGCTCCACAGCACCAGCACCTTCTCCAGGGAGTTTGAGGTGCGTCGCATTAAATCCACATGAAAGGAAAACGGGTGGAATGATTTGTCGCAGCTCCCTAATGTGCATCCATGTTTCTTTTTAACATCATGAGCTTTTAGGATTTAATTTGACTCTGTGTGCAGAAAGATATGCTTTTACTTGCAGGGAAGTTCTTTTTTTTTTTTTTTTTTTTTTGGCAGCCTGATAGTATTTTGCGTTCAAAGAAAACTCCCCGATGGTGGTTTTCAGAATGAATCAAGGATACATCTGCATGCTTGACACTTCCACACATGATCCGCTCACACACACACATGCAGATTTGATTCTTCGAAGTGTTCAGTGCCTTGCAAAACTATTCTTTCCCTAAATTTCTCATTTCTTACATGTTCCAACCACAAACTTCTGTTTGTTATTGTTATTTTATGTTATAGAAAATTGGGCATAATTGTGAATTCAAAGCAGATTTTATAAATATATGTTGAACCCCCTTAACTCGGTTACTGCTAAAATCTGGTGAAACCAGATCAAGGTTCCATCATTAAAGCGGACTCAGCTCCTGTTTAGTCCACTTTGATCAAACTCCATTCCGTTTGCGGAGGTGTGAAAGCGCAATCAAACTCTGATGCGAACCAAAAAAGCAAACCAAAGTCTCGGTTTGGTTGAAGTGAACTCTTGTTCGTTTCAAATGGAGATGTGGATGCCAAGCTCACTAAAAACAAGAAGTGAAGGGCATTGTGGGTAAATACAATCAAAACAAACGTGCATGTCTATTGCTAGTGGGAAAAATACCTTGTTATCTTTTCCAAAGTTTCCGAAGCTAAATCTTACACCTGCTAAAATCTGACTTCACTCCATCGGTTGACATTTTGTGACGAAGGAATTTGTGCTCTCTCTTCTTCAGAAGAACTTTATAGTTCTTGGTGCAGCGCCACCACAGGCAAAGGGGTGGAACAGGTTTCTCAAAGGGTTTGGTTCATTTTAATGTTATTTTTCATCAGTCTTGGGAAAGATTATTGGAGTATAAATCCTGTAGATTTCTTTGTTGAAACATTTCCCTTTCATCTGCCAATAACGTACTAACACACTGAAGTTTGTGGCTGTAGCTCAGTGACAAACCTCCAGGTTGAATGAAGGCATTTGCAAGGCACTGATTGGTGCCCCCTTGTCTCCCTCCCATTGTGCAACAGTGTTTCTGTCTTCCAAATAGTCTACCGCTGCTTTACACCCCTTCAATTATTAGGACGCCCGGGCCTCGTTTCACCCGCCCCCTAGAATAATGTTACATCGTCGCTAACGTAGCTGCCAGCTTGCAGGCGGCGGCTCAGGTGGGAGGGTGTGCCCCCCACTCCCACTCGGCGCCTCCGCTCTGTGTGGATCTGAACCCTTCATTCCAGGACCTGCACTGACTCCTTGTCTGTCGTCTTGTCCCTCTGCCCCACTCTCCTTTCACCATCTCCACCACCATCGTCGTGCTTTCCGCATCCTCACCACCCTCCATTAGATTGTGAAAGAGTCGTATGAGGTAAGACCCCCCTCCATCCCTCTGCTGCAGAATGGGGTTTTTTTGTTGTTGTTGTTGTTCTGGGAAGGAAAGGCAACGTATCAGCTTACCTTAGCAACCCTGATTTGAGTTAACGGAGTTTTACATCCGTTCTTCTTCAGCTAACTGAGAGCAGGCTCACTCTGTTTGTGTCGACATTGACCTTTGCTCTGCTCAGCTGAGCCCGCTTCTCGTTGGTTGTGTTGTGCTTCAGGAGGTGCAGGCGTGCACAGTCGACATGGGCATCACCGCCGACAGCTCAAATCACCCCGACAACAAAAACAAGAACCGCTACATTAACATCCTGGCCTGTATGTGTCTTGTTGGTGCAATCGGTCGGCATTTAGGCGGAGCGTCCGCTAACCGCCCGTTTCTCCTTTCCCAGACGACCACAGCAGAGTAAAGCTCTCCAACAGCTTGGACAGAGATGGGAAGTGTGGGGACTACATCAACGCTAACTTTGTCGACGTGAGGGATTTTTCTTCTAACTATTTGCACCAGGCGTGCCCAAAGTCGGTCCTGGAGGGACGGCATCCTGCATGTTTTAGTTCTCTCTCGGGTGGTAGTTACCTTTTCAGCATGTCAGTGTTCTTCTTCGGAACTTCTAACAAGCCATCATTTGATCCAGCTGTGTTAAACCAAGGAGAGAACTGAAACATGCATTCACTGTGATTTTCAAATCTGAAATCATGTTTTTTCTCTGGATTTCTTCTCTCCTTCCTTTTTGTATTTTCTTTTCTTTTCCTACCTTTCGTCTTACTGTCCTGTCTTTCTTTCCTAACCTCTGTAATTTCTCCTCCATTGTACCCTTCCATCCTTTTTTCTTCATCAAATCCTTAATCATTTTCTTTTGCTTCCTTGTGTCCCTTCTTAATTTTCTCCTTATATATGCCTTTATTCCCTTCCTTACATCCTTACTTGTTCTTTCCTTCTTTCTTATTTTTTTTCTTTCTGTTTTTGTTTATCCAGACACCCATATTTCAAGACTGGCCATTGTTTAAGAATATCTCATAATTTCATGGTTGAATTCAGTACTTTATTTCTTAAAGACAGTAAAATCTAAGGAAAATCAAGTTTTAAAAAAGTCTGTATTTTCCGTTTCTTAAAAAAAAAAAAAGTGTAGGAACCCTTATTATCAATCTGAAGGCCGGAAAGTTTGCAGAGTGGAGTCCTTGGGCTGGGATTAGGGTCACAGCTGACGCTACCGTTAGCAAAACAGTCCAACCTGCTGCTGCGTTTGCAGGGTTACGAGCGAACGAGGGCCTACATCGCGGCTCAGGGGCCGCTGAAAGCCAGCCGGGAGGACTTCTGGAGGATGATCTGGCAGCAGAACGTTGGAGTCATCGTCATGATCACCAATCTGAAGGAGAAAGGACGCGTAAGACCCGACACGAACACCGACGGTCTCCACCGAGATCAGCGCCGGGTCAGGACTTCATGCCTCCTCCTTCCTCTGCAGACAAAATGTGACCAGTACTGGCCGGAAGAGAACCAGGAGGAGTACGGCGCTTACCAGGTGGCTCTGAGAAGTACCAAGACACTAGCGTACTACACACTGCGGACGTTCACAGTCAGGGATACAGCTAATAAGGTACTTCATATGCACGTTTCTTATCTCTGTTTACCACACAGAGAGCCTGAACCTTTGCAATGTTTCGGTGTTAAATAGTTGATATCATTTGTTCTTCCAGGTGCCACAGAAGAGAGTGGAGCACACGGTCCTGCATTACCACTACACCCAGTGGCCGGACATGGGCGTCCCAGAGTACACTCTGCCTCTGCTGTCCTTCATCAGGGCGTCGTCTCGGGCCCGGACGCAGGAGATGGGACCCGTCCTGGTTCACTGCAGGTAGAGCTGAACACGATTTCTTATGTTATCAACGACATTACAGCAAATCCGGCGTCTTCTTTCCATCTGTCTGTTTCAGCGCGGGCGTAGGAAGAACAGGAACCTACATAGTGATAGACAGCATGCTGCAGCAGATCCAAGATCAGGGAACGGTAAACGTGCTGGGCTTCCTGAAACACGTCCGGACGCAGAGGAACTTCCTGGTTCAGACGGAGGTAAAAATCAGTCAAACTCCACCACATATTCCCTTAATATGAAGCATCTGTGACGCTCTTTCCTGCCTATGAATGCTTTCAATGTTAGGACAGTAAGATGATTTTGTGAAGCATCATGTCTTGTCATATATGATCTCCTCTTCAAAAACCTACATGTTTGCGGGGATCAAGGTTGTGAAATCCTGTTTTCTGCTGCTTCATGAAGTTGGGTTGCTTTTTTTTTTAATTGACATTAGGGTATTTTTTCATATTTTAAGATCAACTGTCTATCTGGCAATAACATTTCAAGGTTCTTTGAATGCCCCAAGTGGCCAGATAATTATTGGCCATATTTATGAGAAACTAGGTCAAGCTGTCAGTTTCACTTTCAGTTTCAAACTTTCAGTTTGAAACTCACTCTAAGCATAGCTTAGAGTGATATTAAAAGTGTGTTTACACCAGGGGGTTAGGGAATCCAGCTTTGGTCCGCTTGTTTGTTCAGGGCAATCCATGCAGTAGTAGCGTTAGGAACAATGAATGGCCAACGCTTGATCCCTAGCAACGGCAGTCCATGTGTCCTGCAGTTGGTTTGTACTGATGGAGGTCTGTCTGCACAACAGACAGGTGGTTTTGGTTGTTTGATCCACACCAGGATATGCTTGGGTGTTTTCACGCTTGCACCTGACCAACAGGGGAAATATTCTGCTCTGTTTAAACCAGACAGGCAACAGTGTGACAGGGTGACTTAGACTGACAATGTCAGCTTACCCAAAGGTCATCCTTTGTTGGGGTAAATGTCTGAGATTTAAAACACAGTGTTAAGGTTTTAACCCAAGCTGCCCATGACAACAAAGTTCCAAACCTTCGGTTTTATTGTTCCTCCATAATTTTCCAGGAGCAGTACGTGTTCATCCATGACGCTCTGGTGGAGGCCATCCTGAGTCGCGACACGTCAGTCACCTCTGACCTTCTTCACAATTACGTCTCTGAGCTCCTGATCCCAAGTGCCACAGGAAGAACCCGCATGGATAAACAGTTCAAGGTGGGGCCTTAATTTGATCCCTTTTCCATCGGTTCTAAGCAGTTGTTCTGAAGCTGACCGTTCCTCTCCACCTTGCAGCTGATAAGTCAGCGTCAGGCAAAGCACGCAGACTACAGCACTGCCCTGAAGGATGGCAATGCTGAGAGGAACAGAGCAAGAGCGCTGATGCCTGGTAAACTAGACTTAAAAGAACCCATGTGTACCGCCACATTGTCCAGTAACCATAGTTGGATGTAATATGGTGATATGTGTGATGTACCATTGGAAAAAGAACAAAAGCCCAGGTGGGATCTGTGAGACCAAACAGCAGTGTGTAATCCATGTTTTGCATGGTTGACAGTTTGCTTCTGTAGAGTGAAATTGATCTGGGCAGAGCTTCAGTCTCACTGCAGAACAGTGAGAGCTGGCAGCTATGACGGTGTTTAAAGTGGATACATGTCAAAATCATGTAAAAGATCAATTAAGCAAAACAACATTTTGGTTTCCTGTGAACTTATGTTTCTGTTATTGTCTAGTGGAGAGATCAAGAGTCTCTCTGGCGGCTTCAGAATCCAACTCCACCGGCTACATCAATGCCTCCTATGTGACGGTAAGTGACTTTTTACTGTTAGTCTTGTGTGATATTTAGGAGGATTATTCTGAAGAGTTGCAGTATGAGTAGCAATGGTAGTTCTGCTTTGGTATTAGGAGCTGAAGTGGCATCTCACTGTGGATCAGTTGGTGTAAAACAGGATTGTACTAATATTTACATTATATAATATTACAAACTTAACATCTGGCATTCCTCCATCTCACTGGTAACTGAGCCTAGGCTAACACCAGCCTATCCAATGCTAAGGGACACAGGAAGTAGGCAATCCAGTGGGTGACTAGCTTTAGTATGCTAATCATTAGCCTCTCCAATCCTAACACATCTGATCTGCCTCTCTTTCTGATCTGCCAGCACCGGTCACTCAGTTACCAGTGTTGGCCGATCACAGAGCAGATCAGTAGCTAGCTTCAGAACAGGTATGAGAAGGGAGTAGCCTCCGCTGAGTGTGCAGTAGTTTTAATTTTGGCCATAATACGGCGCCGTGGGCATCTGCGTTTTGACCTCCGAATGTCAGCGAAGCCCTGGTGTTTCTCTAAATGTCTCCCTGTTAGTTGCTGTTTCTAAAAGCCTCTGGAGTTCTTCAGTGTGCCAGCTCCTGTTTTTTACAGGGACACCACTGCTGTAAAGATTTCATCGTGAGTCAGACTCCTCTGAGCAGCACCGTGGAGGATTTCTGGAGAATGATCTGGGAGCACAACTCACACACAGTCATCTGTCTGCCGGACACACACAATCAGGTGGGACCTGCTCACACTCTGCCTTCTGGACTAAATGAGTTCCATTAATGCAGCTGCATTCATTTTATTTTAATTTTTTTTTCTAGAATGAAAAGAGGGACTGCTGTGTCTACTGGCCTAGTAAAGACCTGCCACTGAGATTTGATGGATTCACTGTGTCTCACACGGGGGAGGAGCTTGTTCATCTGACCAATGATGAGAGGGCTTTTGTGCAGGATTTTACAATGCAGTCTCCTCAGGTGATAAACTCTCACACACGTTACTATCAAATCCTCCAACAGAATGATTCCTGATGCAGTGTCCATACCCCCCGTCCCTCCCCACAGAACAATTGCATCTTACACGTACGTCAGTACAGCACCCCCTGCTGGCCTAACCCAGACAGTCCCATCAGAAACAGCTTCGACCTCATCAGCATCGTCAGAGAGCGCAGCAGACACTCACAGGAACCCGTAGTCGTTCACGATCCGTGAGTAAAACGCGGAGAGGATTCCTAAACGGTCCGACTCCTTTAAGGGACTGAATGCGTGTTTGCGTGCAGGTTGGGAGGAGCTACATCAGGGCTGTTCTGCGCCCTCAGCACCCTGTTCAGCCAGCTGGAGGAGGAGGGAGCCGTGGACGTCTACATGGTGGCACGGATGACCAACCTCATGAGACCCGGCGTTTTCAATGACATTGTAAGTTCTGGAGCGGCGATGAGTTGAGTTGAATTTCACTTGAGCGACTCGTTGTCTTTAGCCAATTATCCATTTTTGTTTTTCAACCCAGTCCTTTTGTAAGCCAACAAACAGTTATTTACATGCAGTAGATTAAGGTCCACTAGGGGGCACCTGCGGACCATCTGTGGACTGGGGGCCACAGTTTGAGAAACACTAACAGAGACCACAGAGCTGTCCTAAACTTTACTGATACCAGAACATAAACAATTAATGGAATTTACATGTTTGTACACAAAATAAATAAATCAGTCTAAACATAATTTTTGGTTACTTTTGTTACGTAAGAAGCTGTGATTCTTCCCGACCCAACCCACAGGAGCAGTACCAGTATCTGTACCGAGCCATGCTGAGCCTGGTGAGCAGCCAGGAGGACCAACGAGCCCTGCAGAGTCCGGAGACGAACGGGTCGGTTCCGCTGGGCCAGTCCAACGCCACAGAGAGCCTGGAGTCGCTCATGTAGCCCCGCCCAAACTCCCCTGTGCTGGGACGGATGCCTGGGCCAATCACGGCTGTGGAAAGTGAGCATCATCATGCTTTAATGTCCACTTGGTCAAATCTAACAATTTATTATAATCCTCTTCAGCCGTCGTTCAAAAACAGTAAAAGCTCATCACAGGGAGATGGAAATACAGCAACACCTAAAAGGCTGTTTGCTATTTAAAGTGCTCATTTATTAAACATTTTTATTTTTACATATTTCATAATCTAAAAACGGAGCACAGCAGTTCATCATCTCATGAGGATCCCACGTTTGCCCAGGCACCAACGGGAAGTGATGATTTTACTGCTTTTGTTGTCGACCTTAACCCTAAAGTTTCTTTTAATAATCATGGATAATAAATGAATAGCTTGACATGTTTATGTTTTGGTGATGCTTATGCCTTGAAAGCAACAGAAAAAAAAAACCGTCGCCCCATGTGGCAGATAAAATACTGCAGTATTCCACAAGTTCTGATCGTGGCGTCGACATGTTTCGAAGACGCAACGCAGGTCAAAGGTTACGACACAGTTGTAATGTTTAGTGGCAAAACTTCAACCACAGTTTCAGTCGAACTTGAATTAACAGAGGCCTAATATCACAGATTGGTAACCAAAAACAGCTTCAGTACCTTAACCCGTTCTATCTAAAGTGGATATACAGAGAATAGATCCTCCTGTTAAAAATCCTGGTTATAATTTTAAGAAATGAGACGACGAGAAATGACCTCAAAACTTTTTCCACCTTTTAATTTGACGTCTGTCAATCAAGTGTTGACTTGGCAACCCACGGCAACACAAATGGTTTCTGTCAGACATAATTCTGTGCTCTTGCTTGGTCCAAAACATTTTTTTTTTTCCTGTGAAGTCACTCTTTTGTTATACGGATTTTTTTTTTTTTTTGTTTTCTGACGTGATACAGAAATTTGGATTGAAAACAGTCAGAAATGTAAAACTTGTCAAAATTTCACAGTTTTTCCATATTTGACTGAATGCTGGATTAAATCAAAACGTGCTTCTGCCACCCGCTGTGGTTAAGGGTTTGAATATACTTACACAACTAGGTAACCAAACTTATGTCCAAATGTGTTGGGCTTTTTTTTTTCTAATCTTTGAAAAAACAAAGAAGATATTTTAGTTATTTAAAAAGTCTTGGAAATTCCCCAAACCGTGTGGTTGTTCAAGTGATTCAACTTTACATGGAGAACGTTATTCTAGACATCCAGGTTTTTGTCATTTCTTCATGTTATATTAAAGGTGGAAAAGGTTTTGAAATGAGTCGATTGGGGGAATTGATCTATTTTGTTTTCATCACAAAAGAAGCTCGCGATTTCACTCGCAAAATTGCAAGACTTTTATATCTGTTGTGCATTTAACCGAACAAGAGAGATGAGAGAAATGTGAAGATTTACATACTTTTCCAGTTGAAACCAGAAGTTTACATACACTGAACCATAACTTTATTTCCTTTGACGTCTGATAGGAACGGGTCAGACTAATGCGAACGACCAAACAGTTCAAAGGCAATGCTGCCATATGATGAAGAAATGTGTGTATGCTTGCAATTTAAAACAAGTAAATAAATCTGGCATATTTTGCTATTTTTGTGGCATTTAGCAACTTCTGGTTCCAAGTGTGTCCTGTAAACCTTTCCATCCCCTATTACTTTTCTCTTGCAAATCTGTTTTTTCCCTGTGGGGTTTTTAGCAGACTGACGCTGTAGAAATGAGATGAGAGCAGAAATCACGACACGGCAGACACGACATCAGCTGCACTTTGTTTTTTTTTTTTTTGCTTACTTTGTCTCCTTGCCAGTGCCTTTTGTAAATCGCATTACTGTACATTAAACCTCTTCTGGTTCGTTTCAACCCGTACTCCGCTGTGACTCGGCCTGCTGAACACTTAAAGAGAAATCCAAGCAGCACAAGCAGCGGCGAGAACCCGAGACCGATTTTTAAAAAAAAATATTTTCTCTTCAACATAAAGCAAAAAAAAAACAACAGCAACAAATTGAACAAAGTAACTAAGTATTCCAGCCGTTCCCCCGGAAACCTGCTACGACTGTTGCGCTTTTGTAAAGATGCAGGAAAGTCACTGACGTTACATGGAGCTGAACTGACTGTGATCCTGATTCGACTCACCTTCTGCATGTAAATACCCCTTTCAAGGCCAAATTACTGTATGTTTATACTGTACCTTTATATAGTTTTCTATTTTACTATACAAGCTGATTTTTCTAGCCGTTTCCACTTGTGGATTCTATTTGATGAACTTAGCCTGGAAATGTTGATTATGTCTACGGTTTTAATTGAACGTTCTGGAGTACGTTTTTATCCCTCTTGATTATTGTAGCAGCTTTGTGTCTTTCACCTTTGACCTCCAGCTAAAAAAAACAAACTGGGGAAGTGTTTATGTCAAACCATAAAATTAAAAGATTTGTTTCAAAGGTTTTGACTCTGATTTATTTGTGTTTCGCGACAACAGTTTCTGGTGAAAGTGGACGAGTTCTGTTGCGTTTAGCACCAACTAGTGGCGTGGCGAGGACATTGCACCTTTTCAATGTGCAAACAAAGCTTGTAATTAGAACGTCCTCATGTAAACGTGTCAACAGAAATGGAGCAAAAATTCCGACTTAAACACGAAAACAAAACCCAGCCACAAACGGGAGGTTTATCATGCCTTTTATTTATTACTCCTGATTTACATGACATCATCTCCCCCCTGATTGAGCTGTACGTGACGCCACGGCGTGAGCAGAACGTGAGGTCATCCGACACAAGAGGTTAAAGATGAATTCAAACCACAAAAATATAGTTTTCTCTACAATAGTCTTAATATTCGTCATGACACATACTGTAGCAGTCTCGGAAGATAAAGTGCATTAAGAATGACCCTTGCTGTGCGGCGAGAGGATGAATGACGTCACCCTCTGCGCGGGAAGTGGATTTTCACACACCCTCTTACGGAGTTCCAATCGAGTCAAAAATATTTTAAGACTTATGGTTTCATAAATGCTATTTTGATGCAGGTTTTTAAGATGGTCTGAATATGTGTTCTAAAGCAAATGTCTTATTTTTAATTATTTTATTTTCTAAATTATTCTTCTCGATTATATATAAAAAAATATATATTTAAGTCTATCACGTGTTCAAACCCAGCTGGGCTAATGGGTGAATATGTCAGTTGATTTTATGTTTATTCCTTTATTTAGATATCTCATTATCCACTAACTCATTTTCTTTAAATTGCAAATTCAGGCAAAGCTAATGATCCTCTGGTTTCACTGGAACAACAATCTTCTGGAAAAGAAATTCTTCAAAGAGGGCATGTAAATCCAGTTATTGCTTCTTCTTTTTTTTTTATGTCTTATATAAAGAGTTCACTGTAATTTCCTGACAGTGACTAGAGATATGCAAAATACAAAAACCACTCACAGGAATTCAAACAGGATAGAACGTAAAGGTGACGATGGACTTGGTGTGAATGGGTGGCGTCGCCGTGATTTTGGTTGGAACATGTAAAAACAAAAGATAAAACACTGAGAAGTAAAGCGTTTCTTTTGAAGGTCCCCTGCAGGATTCGGTGTCAGTTTTGCTCATTCTCTGCACCGGCGCTCTTGTGTTGGACGTGCGGCTTTAAAGTCTGGCTCTGCAGATGTTTGGTGAAAAGAGAAATGCACTCAAAGACATCGTAATGCGTCGTAATGTTTGAGGAGTTCAAACAGAACTGTCGCTCATTTACACTGAATAAAAGCTACACACGTCGCCTTTTATACGAAAACCTTAAAGAGACAGCTCTGGGTTGTTGATGTGAGGTTCTGTTGAAGCGTTAGGAGCAGCTAATGTCTTACCTTTTGGTGTCTTTCTTGAGTTGAAAGGTGAATTTCTTGGTACTGGAGGCTAAAGCTAACAGCTGGAGGGGCAAAGCTCACCAGGTGAATTCAATTCAGATTAAATATTTCACGCATTCCTCTATGACTTCATATTGTAGCTCATGATACTTAAGGTCAAATTTAAGTTGACTAATGCTTCAGCCAAACTAAAATGATCTGAATATGACTAAAATTCAGTCCATTTTAGTCAAAATGCTATGGCTAAAGCTAATTTAAAATGTACTTTCAAAAGTTAACACTACAACACAAAAACTTTCCATTTTTAAAAAAACCCCTCATATTTTCACTGTTTATTCTGTTTTACTTTTATATCACTGTCAGCCAAACTGCTGCGTTTCATGTGGGACGACAATAGGTGGCGCACCGCATCCAAGACCAATTATCAGTGTAAATAATAATAACTGGGTTCTCTAAATAGCCAATCAGTGGAAAGATAGATTACATGTTCAAGGCCTTTTGCAGATTGGAGTTCTTCTGGGCCTTCAGACTAGACATTAGCGTTAGCCTCTGAGATCAGCTAATGTTGTCTCACACTAAATGAAGCGCATTATCTGTTGTAGGTAAGATATTAACTGCTTCCAACTCGCCAGCAGAACCTTGGACTAAAAATCCGGAGCTATCCCTTTAAGTGTTAATGAAGTAATGCTACATTTGGTGTAAATCTGTGTGGTAGATGAATATTATGCTCTAAAGCTGCATTAAAGCAAGGCTAAAATAAGCTAACACTAAATACATATCCTATAATTGTGTGCAATAAAACATAGTTTAAATACAAATAGTACAGGCAAGAAAATAAATTGCATATATCCTATTTGATGGCATAGATTTTTAGAGAAATTGGCTACACTGCTTTGGCTAAAATGCTACAGCACCACATCCTCCACCTGGTTCAAGCATCAAGAGAGGTGCTGAGAAATACCCACAGTCTCTGTTTTCATGAGATCACATTTTGTGAATTGATCAACGCCACTCAAGAGTTGAAACCTGCGGTTCGGGGAGACGCCACACCCGTCTGTAGGAACGATAACTTCTGTTTTTTAAAAACGTGCTTCGAGTGTTTACTTTGTTCTGAGATCGATGAAAATCCCATAAACACATAAGCTCCACACAGGATGTGGTACTGAATCCTTTTTTTCTCCGACTGCATGTGCTCCCACGTGCTTGGTCAGTTCAGCTCTGATTTCCTTGGCAGCCCTGCTGGGAGGAAGAAAAATAAAAAACCACAAGAGGTGAATCAGACGTAGGTCAGCCAAGCATTAGGTGGCGCTGTGAGTGTGGGAGTGGCCTTACGGAGTTGGTTCTTTTGCGCTTCCAGCAATCGGGGTTGAGCCTCTTCTGCTCGTCGGCGAGCGCTTTGGCCTGCTGGGTGAACGTGCGCCGTTCCTCGCTTCGCAATTTCTTCCACTGCTCGCCCAGGAGGACGCTGATGGCCCTGCGGCACAGACGCACACGCGTGACCACACGCGTGACCACACGCGTGACCACACGCGGGACCACACGCGTGACCACACGCGGGACCACACGCGGGACCACACATTCAGAGCATCTCTAACTTGTAGCTTTCACATGTTGCCGCCACAAACTCGAATGTATTTCATCAGGACCGGCTCAGAGTAGAACGTAGAAGGGGATTTATTTTTATTTTGTTTTTCCACGTAAAAAATCCCAAAAGTGCATCACCCCTCGCCCTTTTGTTCTGATACCCCTCAATAAAATGCAATGAGACCCATGTAATACCAAGGCTGAAGTTTGCAGGCATCAGAATTTTTGTGAGCCTCAACGTTAAAAACAAAGTCATGTGGCTCTGCCCACCTGTTATCCTTGCCGGGGTACATCTGCGTGTACTCCACTCTGAACTTCTTGGCGAACAGCATGAAGGCATTCATTGGCCGCTTGCACTTACTGGGCGAGGCACTGCTGCTAGCTTGCGCTTTAGCTTTAGCCGGCTTTTGATGTTTGGAGAGGGAATGGCTGGGACTGTGGCTGTCTGGAGTCCAGTAAACAGCGTCTCATTACATTGTGTGACAGAAATCATCATATTAGCATGTCTGAGTTCAAAGTTGGGCCTGATCTTAAAACATTAAGAATTACCAGACCTCGCATTGTGTCTCTGTCGGGAGAAACGGCGCCACCGCTGGACTGTGAGGCATGTCGGCGTCTGGCCATGCTGCTCAGCAGGTAGACGGCGGAGGAGTCCAGAGGAGTGAAGTCATAACTGCAGAAGAAGCACACTTTCAGAGGAAGAGGATGGAGAAGCTCTCTATTTGGCCAGTCGATGCTAATGCTAATAGCTCACGTTGTTTTACTACACTTGCCAAAGCCCCTTTAAACTCACAGACGAAGTTCACCCCAAGAGTAGACTGCAATATGCCAAAATATAAAAGTCTGCTTTACCTTCTAAATGTGTCAAACACCAACGAATCATCCGTATGCTTAGCATCCCGGTGTCCAGGAGGCAGGCACATATCGCCCACTTCCATTTCATAGCATGGTATCCCATAATGCACCACAGTCAAGCTTGGGTAAAACGAGGACCATCCTGAGAGAAAGGAAAGAGCTTGAACAACGATGTCTTTGGTAGACACCACTGGTACTATTCGTCACCCGCGCTGGTACCTTTGTTTTTGACGTAGAAAGGGTGATCCAGTTGGCACCGGGCCGTAATTGGCGTGTGTCCGAATACGCCGGGGTCAAAGGTTAGCTGCAAGACAGCCTGACCACAGGACACAGTTTCTTCGTGCTCAACCAGCTGCAGGCCTTCAGAGCCATAACTCTGTACAAGACAAGATGTTCCATTCATTTTGTGCCTCGTTTCTACTGAGTGGTATGGCATGGGTCAGTACAGTTTGGTACACTAGTTTGTTTGCAATGTACAAGTGGCTCATACAACCAAACCATACCACACCTGGGTCCACTTCAGTTGTAAGTTGTAGCTCCCCCCGAGCAATACCACCCTGCCGTCACACATGGTCTATTGATTGGGACTGAAAAGCCCGGATACGAGAACTAGACATAGATGTTTGTAGTGTGACACAATATCAGGCATTTGGGTTTAACCCCATCTGCCCAGTGAGAATCCAACAGGGAATGGAGATTTCATCCCGACTATGCTGGACTATAAAATGGCGTTCCATGTCTCTCAGTGGAAACGACGAACCAAATAAGGGCTAATTGTCCGAAGTTCTCTCTGCATCTAATTTGATGTACTGGCAGAAAAACCTAAAGGTAATGGAGTTAATAATAGTTCAGAGAGGTGCCTATGACAGCTGTTGTACCTTCAGGAATCTTGAACGCTCCTCATCGGCACGGTCTTCTTCACCAGACCCCATGTCCTCAACATCCTGCCAGTCCACACATGAGCCGCTGTGAAAACGCAGGCGAGTTCCTGATTGGAGAGGAGCAAAAACGTTCAACCTGTATGACTTTAGCTCAGGGAAACGCAAGTTTGTTTGTGCGCTCGCTTGTACTATAACTGTGCACATTCAGGAACATCACAGTCATTGACACAATCACAGGAAGGAAAGTGAGGAAATCGAATGTGGAATACCTAATTACTTTTTCCTAACTCCAGACATTTTCAGTCCCAACTTCCTTGGGTTAAACTTTAAACCCTTTTGAAGAGCACACCCTTCCCCCCAGGACTGTTCTGTTCACAGATCTACCTTTCAGAAAGCAGTGCCAGACTGTGGGTGGACAGGAGAAACTCCAGCCCATGTCCTCATCGTCCGACAGGGAGGACCTGGTCGACACGGCAGAGCCACACTCGCTGCTCGTCTGCACACACAAAACCACCATCAGGCACAATTAGCACCAATCACAACAAAGAATAAGGATTTCGATTATAAAACGTAAGTAAAGCTTGGCTTTACCCTGCTGCGATGTCGCTCCCTGCTGTGAACTCTAGAGGGCGACGAGCTGATCGGGAGAGTCGGCGGAGGACGGGCGTAGGTGTGTAGATCGCTGCTGGTGCTGGGGACGCACACTGCGGACGAGCTAAAAGTGTCCAACCATACAGTCTAAGAACAACGGTGCTTTGATTCACAAGATGTAGTTATTGTGTTTTAAGAGATGTTCTCCAAAGAATCTACTAGAGCTAATGTTTACGTGCGCCCTTAAAAAGTCTTAAATTAATGTCTCTAAAATTAAGGTCTTAAAATGCCTTAAAATAATTCTGAAAAATGTAAGCTGGGCTTAAATATATTAATTGCAGGTCTTAAATTTTGTCATGGCGAGACTATTTCATGTAGTTGATTTTTATTATTAGACTTTCTTTCTGGCAACAGTTTGTTGCGTGCCAACCCCTTCATTGTGTTCTTTAACTCAAGGCAGTGGAGGCTATCGCTAACCAGCTGCTAATAAGCCCTTGCCAGCTAGCTAGTTAGCTTTTTGTTGCTAACTAGCAACAAAAAGCTAGTTAGCAAAAGCTGGCAGCTGACTCGACGATGAATGTCGGTACCGCTGGCTCACTTCTCTTTCCAACCCATAACATGTAAAGTATGGGTTGGCAAACTAGGCAAGACTTTTTTTTTTTTGTACATTTTTGTCACGATACACGTCTTAAATTTCACTATTGAAAGTCTTAAAAAACTACAGCGTCATGACTTATTTACGAGATCTTAAAAAAGCCTCATATTTGCGTTGGCGAAACTGTTAGAGCGGAAATACCTTTATGGAGTTGTTTTTTGTGGAAAGACTTTTGGCGCCTGAAAGGTCGATCTGACCTGGCTCTAGCTTGCAAAGTACAAAATGTTGGAACAAAACTCGGGATGAGAAGTAAGCTGTTTAGTTAGATAAGAACAACAATTGTGATTAATTGGCATGTTTTGCAGTTCTGAGATGGAGCAGATGTTCAGATGAGAGGTCAGTGAAAATTCCAGGGAAACTCCAATACACACTCAGTCAATGGGCAGCCAGAAGTCTTGACGCAAACCAACTTTCCTGACGTCAGTGAGAACTATAAGAAAGGCTGACGAACAAAGAACGGGGAGATTTTTTGAGATTTTATGGAGACTTTATGAAGATTTTTGTGAGAATTAAGCTTCTGATGTATCCGTGGTAGACGTGTTAATAAATCTCCCAACCCGTCGTGGCTGGCAGTAAGAACTCGTCTGTGAGTATTGTTTATTCTTATATTCGAGAGTTTTGCGCCTTTCGATTCTCCAATAAAATGGTGTACCCCGACGTACGAATTGAACCGAATCAAAGTTAAGGAGACGAGAAGGCGACACTCCGGATTGTCTGCGGAGAGGAGTCTGTCCGGGCCCGATCACTCAGAGAGGTAACATTTTTTATCTCTTTCACTTGTTAAATACTGAACGGGTTCCTGTCTGCTGGCAGTCTGAAGTGCTAAAAGTGTGATGAAGTTCTTTTCTGCTTGCCATGGACGGCGGATTATCTTTGCGCAAAGATCGAGCTGCCAAAAACCCTTGAGACTCATAGTTATCTCTTACATTTGGACTTGCGGCTCGGAAAAATAAACACCTCGTCAGTCTGGTTCTCGCCCTGTTTGGCGATGGTAACACAGGAAATCTTGACTTATTTCCATGATAAGTTACCGTATATCAGCCAGTCTGGTGTAGCTCTTCGGAACAGGCACTTTCACTGAGCTGACTAATAAATAAATAGCACGATTTGTTAAATATGGCAAGAGGCCATGTATATGTGTAAACTTTGAACCAGCTGAATCCACGAAGAGAGATCGTAGGTGGCGATCTCTAAGTGAACAGGTCAGAGAGCTTCCGAACCTTCCCTGGTCAAAAGCGACGGAACTCTCTAGATTCAGTTCTCTCCAGAGAGAGAGAATGAGTCTTTAGTGAGAGAAATAATAGATTTCTCTAGGGTGACCTGAGATTATTGTGAAATAAGAAACTGAGATTATTGAGAAAAAAGAAGCTGAGAATGGGATCCCAATGTAGTTGATGAAAAAGCGCTAAGAAAAGGTCAAAAGGTCTGTCGGACCGTGTCAGCCCACCAGGGGGACCACGGCTCTGTTCTGTCTTTTTGCTTGTTGGAAAAAGTTCTACAAGTTAAAGAGATGGGGGCCTGTTATATTCAAGTTGTGTGACCTGTTGAAAAAAAATGAGTAAAAGTTGTGAATAAAGAAGTCTTGAGAATTTTGAAAAAGAGCTCTAAGTATCATGTGAGTTAAACTGCAGTATTTGTTCTTTAAATTTGTTGTTGAGATCTCTAGAATAGGACTGTAAGGATTCTGATGTCATGACTGAAACAACGAATGTCCTAACATATTCAATTGTGTGCACACATTAAAAATTGGACAGCGGCTAAATAAATCAGTAGCCAAATAATTTTATAATTATATACTGTTGCAACTAAATATATTAAGTCAATCACTAATATAAGTAATTAAATAAATACTTATCATCCCCGGGGAGGAGTAGGAGAAGGAATAAATACGATAAAATATATAATTAAATGGATGAGTGTTGCTGAGATGAATGACGAATGACTGAATAATTGTGAATGTATGTTGTGTGTTGTGAAGTTGATCATTCACTGTATGTTCTGCAAAATCTGAAAGTGCATGTTTTGGCTTACTAAATGATTAACTGCTTTCAAAGTTCCGTTGAAACTGTGAATTGCTGTGTTCTGCTGAAAAGTTGAATTTGTGCTCATTTTGTCTGCAGCTGTTTGTATTGGGTGTCCTTGCTGACCATTTGTAAATATAACAATATATATGTTACTTATCATTAAGTGCACAAACCTTAGGAAAACATTGTAGAGAAAAAGAAGTTCTGACAGTTGCCAAGCGTCTCTTGCCAGGAAATCAACTACCCCCACCCTTTCTACCCGCACTCTCTCTCTCTCCTCTCTGTCCCATCCTTGCACCGCTCCACCTCCACTCTTTCTCACTCCTCTTCGCTCTATCGTCCCACCGCTCCACCTCCGATCCCTCCCTCTCACACCGTCCCATCTCTCTCTCTCTCTCTCTCCTTTTCACTCTGTCCCTTTCCAGTATTAACCATACGTCATTGGACCCCTCGTGACTCGAAACTGATCACACCCATTTGTAGTCCAAAGTGCCTAAAGACAACCCATTTCCTTTGCTCCTCCTAGCCCCCACCTTTGCTCATTTCGGACTACAGTGAAGCAAGTTTTTCTTTTTTCTCTCAACTCAGCCTATAACAGGAAAAGTTTGAAACATAAGGCTTGAAGTTACTCAAATAATAGACCTTAATCCAAATAATCATTGTTTCTGCGACACTGTATAATGCTGAATATCACTGAAGTATATTCTACTATAATACTGTTATTTGAACTATAAAAACTTAAATAACCATCACTGCTGCTGAGAAATATATTACAAATTTAACTATTTTTAGCAATAACAAGCACATAATACAAGGAACAAATATAAGGTGTACAACTAATTAAAATAACCTATTCAAAAAAAAAAAAAAAAAAAAAAAAATTGTTCAAACTTCACTGAATTTAATAGTGAAACAACTACTTTCAACAAACAAGATGAGCAACATACCTACTGTGATCGTTGGTTCGAAGAACCCAGAATATGCTTCTCAAATACCAAAAATTTCACAGAAATGGCAAAAGAGAACACGAGGACTTCAAAATCCATGGCCAGAGAATGGGAGCTTTGACTTATCCCTTTGTGAACAAATGGAAATCCGAATTGCAGACTATAAAGCAAAAAACAAAAGTAAGAAGAGACAAGCTAAAAGAGAATTAGAATTGAACATTTTACAGCTATTCAAGGAAGAAGGTGAAAAATACAGAAAAAACTTAAAGCAACAGCTCGTTGAGCTCAAAAATAATTATGAAAAACCCAAAGATGACAAAATGTATCCTGTTGGATTGTATCCAACCCTAACAGGAGTTCTGAACATTAAAGGCGATTTTGGATACAAAAATGAAGACGAATTAATGAATTCTAGACAAAGTCATGTTGATCAATCTCAAAATACGGACCTAGAAGCTAAGTCAGACATTTCATCCACAGTACACAGAGCACTACCATCAGTAGCTCAAACACCACTTCCAACTAGAGGTGCGACAGAGACAAACTCAAGCTCTCCAGATGATGAATGTTCACCTCCACAACAGTGTGTCACAAAACAGAAGCAGACTAAAAGCGTGCAACTACCGACATCACACGTAAACCTACATGGCTATAAGCCAGCTGGTAGATATTCTACATCAATACCACCAATTCCAGCGGGAATCCAAACCGCTGGTCCTGGATGTTCTACAACACGCACAGTTGGGAACAACAAAATTCTTGACTGTTATGCCGGACATGCAGGTAGACGCAGAACCGGAAACGATTATTGGTTAAGCACAGACCATAATGGCCTTGAATTGCAACGTGAAACAAATAATACAATGATAGAGGAAGTGGAAATGGAAATTGATGAAAGCCTCTCACGATTTGCTGAGCAGGAACCAGGATATGAAAATGATAATGGACCATATGCAGCTGCTCTATGCACAAGTACTCCAATAAAAATACCACATCAAGCCCCAAAACAAAAAGAATACAATTTGAGACCCAGACCTGACATACGCAAACCTGATCGTTACGACCCTTCTAAACAATTACCAATCATTTTGAAAGGTGATGTTGCCCAATACTTGCCATTCGCCTCGACGGATCTGGTCGGCTTAGTCTCGCGGCTGCCAGACATTCATAACGGTGCAGGAAAATGGATAAGAGTATTTGAAGAAGAGACAGTTGGCAGAATCATGGCACTGGGAGATATTAAAGCCATTTTTGCAAAAGTTCTGGGAACTACCACTATGCAGAACATTTTGAAGGACCATCCCTGGATGCTTCAGGAACGAGCAGATGGAATTGAATTTAATGCATGCCGAACTGCAATATGGGCAGCCTTGAGGGCAGAATTTCCAAACAAAGTGGACCCTAAGACCATGGAAGGGGAACCAATTGGTGACTCCGAGAATCCAGCATCTTATGTTGCCAGACAACTGAGAAGGTGGAATGAGAACATGGAGAGTGATGTTGACAAAACTCCAATGATTGCAGCTGTGTTTAGGAAATCAATAGTGGACGTGATGCCACAACCAGTGCGCACCAAACTTGAAGAGGTGGTGGCACTGATGTCAATGCCGCACAAAGAATTTCGCGACCATGTGGTGCATGCGATAGAAAAATACAGAAGAGATGAACAAAGACTCGCTGACCAGGACAAAAATGTCCAACGGAAACTGGCTCAACTGCAACTTGGAGAACTTCAAGAAAAAAACAAGACAAAAACTCAGGCCGCAGTGGTAAGGGGGGACCAGCGTCCCACCCCAAATGTAGCCAGCCTTCCTAACTCAGTGAACTCAACGCCACAGATGAACACTCCACCTCCACAAATTACTCAACCTTCTCAACCAGTGGTGAATGTTTTCCCACAACCATGGAACTCTCGTCCATTTGTGCCTAGAGGAAGACAGCAAAGAAGCCCCTCATGGCCTAACAGGGGACGTGGCGGTCCACCCAGAGCACCTGGAGCATGTTGGACATGTGGAAGTTTTGGACATCATGCTGACCAATGTCAATATGGAGACAACACATTTCAAAGACGGCCGCGTGGCAGAGCCAGACCAGGTCCACCGACAGCTCCATATAATCACCAAACAGTTCCATATAATCAACAGGGAACCCCATACGACTCACAAGGAGTCCCATATGATGTACCAGTACAACAAAATTCACCGGCTCAATACAATCCACCAAATTTTGGATACTAGGGATGCCCAGAGGACCCTAGGGGAGACAGTCAGTACCCAATTCTAACCACAGGTGCTGAAGACGAACCAATATTGAAATTCAAATTGAAAACAAAGAAAATCCAATGTTTTGGTCGACACAGGAGCAGCTTACACTTGTGTAAGTCCAAATTACGCAACGCATCTCCCCATGTCTGATAAATTTGTATCAACAGTAGGGTTCTCGGGAACAAGACAATTAATCCAAATGACAGCTCCTGTTCGACTCGCAACAAATGACAATGAAATAAAAATACCAATTTTGGTATCTGATCAAACACCGATTAATCTGCTGGGAAGAGATGCTCTATGCAAGTTAAAGATAAAAATCTGGTGTTCTCCTCAAGGTGTGTATGTTGAAAAAGAAGGTTTGGATCTTCAAATGTACATGCAACAACATGAAGCTAAAGTTTATTGGCTAGGAGACATTAATAACTCGATTGAAGAAGTAAATTCTAAATGGGAACAATATATTCAAATACAACTTCCTGATGCTAAAAAACCACTCCTAGACTATCATTGCACAATGTACTATGACATTTCAAAAAGCACAGAGTTTGAAGAACAATGGGACAAAGACACACAAGGTAAAGCGGTGAACCTTGTGTCCCAATACATTGTTGTTGGGAGACAAGGAGCAGCGCTCAATGTAGAGATGAATGATTTCATTTCTCAATGGTACAATGTTGCAGAATCTGTACCACACATAACATTGTTTGTAAATAAAAATTTTCATGCCAAAGACCTCGGACCAATGATGAAAGTAGCAACACAGATTAAATGGGAACAAACAGAAAGCCCATTAATTTTTCAATCAGAGGATGCAACAATGATTAAAATAATAAATGAAACTTCTATGACAGCAAAACCACAGGTGGTAACAGTACCAGTTAATGACACAGAACAGACAAAAGAAAAAGATGACTTGGATGAAAATCCATTGATGCATGACATGTTAAAACAAGTTCCTGATTCAGTATGGTCAAAACATGAGACAGATGTGGGATTAGTGAAATCCGCTAACCCTTTTAAAGTTGAACTGAAACCAAATGCTAAACTTCCATTTCGTCCTCAATATCCATTAAAAACAGAAGCTGAAGAAGGAATCAGCAAAACCATTGAAGGACTATTAAAAGCAGGAGTGTTGGTGGAAGTAAAAAGTCCATGTAATACTCCAATTTTTCCAGTTCTAAAAGCAGATAAGTCAAAGTACCGCCTAGTACATGATCTTCGCACAATAAATGATGTGGTGGAAGACAGATCTTCGGCAGAAATGCCCAACCCACACACACTGTTAACCGCGATCCCTGCTGAAGCAAAATGTTTTACTGTAATTGATCTTTGTTCTGCATTTTTTACCATTCCCCTAGCGGAACAATCTCAATACCTATTTGCATTCACTTACAGAGGTAAAAAATACAGTTACACCCGATTACCACAAGGTTTCAAACACAGCCCACATGTGTTCAATCAAGCACTTAGACAGGATCTAGAAGGATTGGAAATAAACAGCACTTTACTTCAATTTGTTGACGACATTCTAATTGCGTCACCAACACTGGATGATTGCCATCATGATTCAATAAAAGTCCTTGAAAGACTGGCTGAAGGGGGATATAAAGCCTCCAAAGAAAAACTACGGTATTGTCAGACACAAGTAGAATACCTGGGTAGACAACTCTCAGAAGGGAGCATTGGCATATCACCTTCTCAATTAGAGGGTGTTAGCA
>VMRN01000121.1:381852-428755 GCA_010277015.1 Poeciliopsis turrubarensis
TATATTTTATTAATGTAGTTTGTTTAAATACTTGAAAAATTAAGTTATAATCCCCACTTCTTCAAAAATGCACGGGCGGTATGAGTCACTTCCTGTGCGGTGGTGTTTTAGTTTGAAGACAAAGCGGAAGTTGCGAGTTGCTGTTCAGTTTAGAGAAAACTTTAGCCGGCGAGTTTGACAAGTTCTGGTGGACCTGCGGAGGCGCAGCGTTTCCTCCCAGCAGTTCCTGGAGCACAGACTCCAGAACACGTTGATTTTTATTTAAGCTTTCCGGGCCTCGCCATTTAGCATAAATGCCGAATTCGTCGTCGACAGCTCCGGGGTTGGCTGCCTTCTGCGTTCCTTGGTGAGTCCTTATTAAAAGCTCTGGGTGTGCGCGTGCACGCGCGCAGCCACACACGGCTCTCCGCTTCCTGCTGTACCGTTACACCACAACCTGCTGCTGTGTCTCCCTCCTACTGTGGCTGCGTTAGTTTTGTTGTTGTTTTTTTTCTCTCTCTTTGTTTTGTCCCCTTTTTTTTTTTTTACCTCTCTGCTCTGAGCTGTTACTCTTCGCCGCTATCGTCCTCTGGTCTACACTTAAAAGTGCGTCGGACCCAAAACAGCTGACAGAGTGCTATTCTAATCCATCCATGCTGTTTGAGTTTTGCTTCCTGCTTTTCAAAGCTTCCTCTGCTGATGCAGAAAGAAGCAGAAGGGAAACTCCGCCGGCTTCTTCGCATTTATTGTAGCTCGAGCAGTTCTGGGCTCCACTGAACGGATTGATTGTTTATATAAAAAATAAAGTAACTTCAAGATGTTGCTGAAGTTTCTGGGTGTTTACATTCTCTCCAGTGGAAACCCAGGAGTTGTTTATAGCTGGTTTTGTTTGTTTGTTGTTGTTTTTTTTTTTAATGGAGTAAAAACATGAAGAAAACTCCCCAAACTGTCACCATATTTGCATATCGCCAGACATGATATTTTGACTCATCGGATGATCTGTGCATCATAATGTCAAAAGTCTGAAAATGCATTATAGCTACGTGTGAAAACTTTCTAAAATAATTCATTGTTGTACATTTCTAGATCTCTGACTTAAAAAAAAAAAAGTCTTAAAAATGCATGGATTTATCACTGCATTGTTTATTACCACCATTGTTCCCATCAACAAAAAATAAATCCACTTCATCCACAGACATTCTAATAAAAACTAAGAGCCGATCTTAGTGAGAATTTCATCTATGTTACAGCCTGGATGGGACTGAATGGTGTAGCACAAACATTCCTTTTTTCTTTTTTTTTCTTGCACATGTCCCTAATCTCTGGTAGCAGTCAGTCTTGCAATGACACCTAAAGAGGCTTCTGACTGAAGAATGTTGCTATATGACAATGTCATGATAAAACAGCTCAGTATCCAGGCAGCAGAGACCACATTCCACATTATTCTACTCTGGATGACATCATTAGTTGTTCATAAGCGCCGCTAATCCTCCTCATTTGCTTTTGCCGCTCCTCTTTAAACCTCGGCCAGGTCAGAAAGCCATATTTCCAGCAGTTTGAAGGTACTGTAGGACCAGAATCTTGTTTGACTCACAACATTAGTGGAAGCATGGTGGTGAAAATATTATGACTTTGGGTTGGTTCACTGCCTTTTTGATACGAAAACACATATTAATGTGTGTGAGAGTTGTTTGGAAGGTTTCAGCTGACACTCGTATGGGATTGCCCTCAACACGCCTGCAGCGAACGCTAAATAATAATAATAATTTGAGTGTCCATCGTTGCTCACTCCAGTCGATCTGCCAATCTAGTCCAGATTGTGGCCACACACAGATCTGATCGCTGCATCCCGGGGCGAGGAGGTGTTTGCATGATTACAGGTAATGATTAACTGCGTGCGTTGTGTCCAAGCTAGGCAATGGACAGGAAGCAGATCCAGGTGAGCGACGAAGAGCGCGAAGTGGCACGGGAAGAGAGCCGCAGGAGGAGGAGGAAGAAAGCCATCACCTCTGCCTCCTCCACCTCCATGGATCAGATCAGCGTCGAGTTTGTGCTGCCCACAGTGGCGCGGGGCGGGAGCAGCCCCGACTCTCTGCTGCTGGAGGTGGCTGGGAACTGGACTGTGGAACAGGTTGGGGATGCTCGGGGATCTCTTCGTTTTCTTTCTTACCACTTTCACTCCAGCAAACGGATGAAACATGTTTCACCCGTTTTGTCGTTTTCCCAGGTGAAAGCCCAAGTTTGGATGAAGGCGGTGTCTTTAAACCTCTGTCCCGACTTCTACCAGCGCTTCTGTCCTGATCACTGCATCCTCCTCTATCAGAAGAAAGGCACTGTGTGTGAGATCTACGACAAGCACCAGGTCTTCCAAACACTGGACTGCATTCGCTACTGGAGAGGTACTGGTTGCCTCTTGGAGCCAGAAACTATTTCTATCATGACTGTTAATGGAAAATAAACAAAACAAAAACAAAGATTTGTTCTAAACATGTATTCTGACTGTACAGAGTACAGTAGAAAGCAGCCATGTTGGAGAACAATGGAAAGATTCTCATGGGAAAAACAAACTAACTACCGTTTACTACTTTACTTAAATGGCTTTACAGACAAAAGCAACAAACATTCAAAATATGGAAAGGACAAAAAACCAAACTATAGAAACAATAAAGCATTAGCAGAAGTAAGAGCAAAACTTTCAACGTGCATTAAAAGCCACAGAATAAAAATGTGTTTGAAACACATTTTTATCCCTCTCATTGCACAATAAAGCAGCTTTTCTAATATGTAAATGCAAGTCGTTCCACAGAATAGCAACGAAACAAGAGCTACATTCTGCCATGTATTTTCAGTCAACACTGTTAGCACAAGGGCTCTCTCTCCATTTCTAACACGGCTTGTAGATATAATAGTACAACTCCGTAGAAATTGAGTGTCAGCAAAACTTAAGAAGTTGCATTATTTATTATTCGCTATGCTTTATGCCTTGTAAAAATTGAAGGACTGATTTCTCTTTACAAACATCCAAACATGAGTAACTGTCTATTTAAGACCGCAAAGCCCAATAGAGCCCGTCCTTGACTGTGTGAACATTGTTGTAGTGGGTAAAAAAAAAAACGATTTTGTAAGGTTTTTAATGCCCATTGTGATCCATTTGGAACATTATTGGCTTTAGCTTAGCATATGTAGCTTATTTGAACTACTTCACAAAAATCCTACTGTCTGACATCTAATCTGTGCCGGTAGGAACTTCAGGTGTCTTGTCTTTCGCATATCAATAGCTCTAAAGAAAGACGTGGGTCGAATCCAGCTGGTGCCACGTCCTCAGCCCAGCGACGAGTCCCAGCAGTACCAGCGTTACCTCAACTACCTGATTGGCTACGACGTGACCGACGTCAGCAACGTCCACGACGACGAGCTGGAATTCACCCGCAGGAAGCTGCTGACGCCGCGACGCATCGAGCTGTCGGACCGGGACCCCAGCCTTTACTCCATGGACCCCTGGGTCACCCGGAAGCCGCTGCCCGAACACCTGCTCTCCAAGGTGTGTTCTCTTCATTCTTCACCCGATTGACCACCCGTGATTATTGAGAGGATAAAAAAAGAGTTTAGAACACTACAAATAAAACTTGGTTTGGATTTTTCAACTGCAAATGTGATATTTTCCCACCAACCAACCACCTCCGTCAGCTAAGAAGTGCTCACTTCCCACTCCGTGCCCACTATGAAGGAGGAATGCTCTCTCATGACCTGCGATTTGTGGTGACACCTTTAAAGCAGCGCTGCGGCACGACTCAATCTCATTTTCCTGTTTCATGTGGGCAGCCTCCAGCTTCGAGTGGTGCTGCTCTGAACTAGTTTGTAATGTGCGTCTGTCGTTCTGCGCCCTGCATGAGTGCTTGTCAGGCAGTCAGAATGCGTTTTCCTTCAGAATCAATGATTCTTGGCGATTTAGGAACATGTCATATCTAGTATCAATGATTTTCTTCATATTTCCTTCTGAACTGCTGACAAACAAAATTGAGCATTAATCTCCACCCTGTCCTCTTCCTTCATTCTCTCAGGTTAATAATGGTTACATCCTGGTTGTGATCCATGTCAGCACCTCCAGCCAGACTATCAAAGTCTCCATTGATGACACGCCTTCGCAGGTTGATAAATATAGCACATGAGCCATGCATCTCTTCCTGTTTGATAAATATACCATTTCCTATAGCGATTCTATATTCCCCCTGTTTTTTAGGTATTGGCGAGCTTCTTCGCAAAAACGGCCAATAAAAGGGTTTTGTTGGGAATTCCTGAACACTTGAGCGACGAGGACTTTGTGTTGCGTGTGTGTGGCAGGTACGCAGTGTGTGGAAACTCCCTGGGAAACTTCACGTTGGGGTCGGCGTGGTCAGGCCGGAGTTGGTTATTGTTGTTTCTGTCTCGCACTAAGAGAGGAGTATTTGTACGGAGAGAAAGCCCTGCAGAGCTTCAACTGGATCCGTCAGTCCCTCAAGAACGGAGAGGAGATCCACCTGGTTCTGGAGACTCCGCCTGATCCAGAGCTGGATCTGGTCCAGCGGGAGGACTGGGCCCAAGTGGATGACTGCACAGGAGTCGCAGGTTACAATTTTTAAACGCCGCTGTTTATTTACTTCTACTCAAATATGAACCGAATTAAACTCTGAAGGTTTATCATAGGTACCCACGAACAGCTGACCATTGCTGAGAAAGACCATGAGCGAGTGTTCACCATCTCCATGTGGGACTGCAACAGGAAGTTCAGAGTCAAAGTGCTTGGAATCGACATCCCGACGCTCCCCAAAGTCCCAGAGCTTACGGTCTTCATCGAGGCCAGCATCTTCCATGGGCAGCAGCTTCTGGCTCAGGTTGGACTCATTGAACGATGAGACTTCCATACACACTAGAGAGACTTTTTCACATTTTACCACATAACCACAAACCTCAAAGTATTTCACTTTGGAATTCATGTGACCAACACAAATGTGGAAGGATGTTTTTACAAGGAAAATTATCTGCTATATTGTGTTTGTTCGATACTAGCCTGGTTTGAAAAAAAAAATAGGGTAAAGCAAAGCGGCTATTGAAAAACTATTGAGAGGTTGACTGTGTCGAAGTTTAAGTTTTTACTCAGTCGCTAACATTTGGCTGTGATTTATGTTCAACGGTATGATTCCGAGAAATTTTCTGTGCTAAACGCAGACTATTATTCTAAAACAGAGCAGGAAATCAATGTCATCCTCCAGAACTTCTGATTTGCTGATTGGCCTGATTGAAATTCTGTTGGAGGAATCCAGGTCATTGGGAGAAATTCTAGACAGAACACTGAAAGAAGATGAGAATTTAATGGAGTTGTGTACAGCAGTGACCAGAATCATCACACAAAATACATTGGATATAATATGTTAGGAATACACAGACATTCTCCATATACCAAAAAACTGCTGCTGTGACAAAAGTCAAGTACACACACGGTTTCCTGCTGCGTCTTTCCTGGAAACCATAAGCCACCACCAATCCTGTCAAACTATTCTGAATTTGCATGATCAGTTTATTCATTTCGGATGTGGTGTGAAGACAATAAACGCTATGGCTGACAGCATGAATACAGGCCAACATTGTCCTCCGTTTCCTGTGAACATCATTTGAATTCTGGATGTGAGCCAGCTGACTCTTAAAGGGACCATTTCCTTTTTTGTTTTTTTTGTTTTTTTTTAATTATGAGCAGTGACTACATTAAAACCCTAAATGACATCAATGAACTCTTTTAGGAAAGAACGACTTCCAAGACGTTTAACGAAGAAGTGCTGTGGAACTGCTGGCTGGAGTTTAACATAAGGATCAAGGACCTGCCTAAAGGGGCCCGACTCAACCTGCAGGTACATCTGGTTCCCTTCACTACTGTTTTGTAGATTTTGTCGTGTTTGGTTAAAATGGAGTCGCTTGACTAGCTCTGAAACTCTTTCACTAAATCCAGGTGATCTGCGGGAAGCAACCCCAAACCCCCAACTCCAAAAGCTCCTACCACGACAACACAACAGGAAGCTCCACCCTTGAAGGTAATAAATATCCAGTTACAACAGCACTGATCGCAAATGAGTCAAGCTATTAAATTTAGAACGGCGCGCTGTGGCCATTTTAATCTCGGACAAACAAGATGTGTTTTTGGGGAAACATCTATATGTCTGAACAGCTGATTTTGCTCGTGGTCGGCTGATTTAAGTTATAAAGATCTACAATTTAATGCCTGCCGACAGTTATTTGCCAACAGCAAATAAACTCGAGATGAAGAACTCTTTTCGATGACAGAGACTCATGGAGTGACTGTACGAACTGCTCATGACAGAATTGGAAAATGAACTATAGAGCATTGACAAATTAGTACTTTTACCAAAGTGATTGCCGAGCGGGAACTTGGCAAGGTAGGCCCAGATAACTTGGTGCTAGCTTGTGCTAGCTGCCACAGTCTGTAACCAGAAAAAGCGTCCTGTGTCTTTCTCCCTGCGCTTAAGTTACTTCACACTGTACTTCAATAGCAAAGAACATTGAAACAAAGGTCCCAGGACATCCTCGTCTTCCAGCATTATACGCTCTTCAGATGTCGCCATTCCATCATTTGCGATTAGTGCCATTTCCCGCCATCAACAAGGGAACCCTTTATCATCTTTCAGGAAAGACCAAGAACCGCCTCCTGTACTACGTCAACCTGCTCCTGATCGACCACCGCTCCCTCCTCCGCCAAGGCGAGTTCATCCTCCACATGTGGAAGATGCCTGAAAAGAGCGAGGAGAGCAGCAGCAGCATCAACGCGGACAAGCTCACGTCGGCCACCAACCCGGACAAGGCCTCCTCCATGGCCATCGCCATCTTGTTGGATAAGTACTGCTACCCGGTGGTGCTGCCCAAGAGCAGGGAAGTGGGCAGGGACTTTGGGGCCGGCGGTGAGGAGGGAGACGGCGGGGAGAGAGGTCAGAGAGAAATGCCCAACCACCTGAAGAAGCAGTTTGCGGCGATCGTGTCCACCGATCCCTTACATCCGCTGAGTCCAGAGGACAAAGAGCTGCTGTGGCACTTCAGGCACGAGTGCATGCGTGATCCGAGGTATTTCTTTTACTTTCCAATAAGATTATGCTGTATATTTTTCTTTTTTGCTTAATTTAATCAATAATCTTGCTTAGGGCTTACCCAAAGTTGCTGGGCTCAGTCAGATGGGGGAAACAGGAAGACGTCCTGGCGACTCATCGCCTGTTGGATCGCAGCAATGCATGGGACACCAGGTAAAGGCGGCATCGAGTATACATCTCTGTTTGCAGCGATGATGTTGTGTTGACCTGCTGGCACCTTGCTGCTCCTCAGTGGTCTGGATGTTGGACTGGCAATGCAGTTACTAGACTGCCACTACTCGGACGCCCAGGTCCGATCCATGGCGGTGCGGAAGCTGGAGACGCTGGAGGACGATGACGTCCTCCGGTATCTCCTCCAGCTCGTCCAGGTGGGTCTTGTCTCATTTTCGTGTATATCTGTTAACAGGCACTACAGCTAACCTGGAGCTGCAGATGGACAGTTTGAAATATGTACTGTTTGAAAACCCGTGTTACATTAGAGTCTAGACTTTAGGAAATGAAGGAGTTTTGTGGTACTTTACGTCCCGTCACTTTTTCAGAGGAAATGAGTTTCTGTTCATCTGTCAGTGTTCTACAGAAAGCAAGTCTATTGGGATCAAAGGTGAGATTCTTCCTTCCCTCCTTCCTTGGTGCCTTCTTCCTCCCTCCTTTCCTTTCTTTGATACATGTTTTCATCCTCACTTCCTCCTCTTTTCTTCTCACTCCTTCCTTATTTTCTTCTTTACTTCTTTCCTTCCTCACTTCCTTCCTCCATCCCTTTTTGCCTTCCTTCCACCCTCGTTTCCTTCCTAGCTCTCCTCCTTCGTCTTTTATTTCCTTTCTTATTTTCCTTCTTCCCTTTCCGCCTCTTTTCTGTCTTATATGTATTCTTTCATTCTGTATATCTTTTACTCCCTCATTCTCTCCATCTTTCTCTTTCTTGCCTCTGTTTTGTATTTTACCTTTAAAAACGTCTAGAGTTTCGACACAAAGAACATGTATGGACCCTCTTCTGGAAACACAACAACACATAGGTAGCCATTTGCACGAATAATAATCAATCCATAATCATTAAGCCAATTCGGTGAAAGCAGCAGCAGCAGCTGCTGCTGTGCATGCCGAGGACTGTTAATGTTGCCGTTTCACAGACGGGTGCGTCTGAAATATGAATTCTAAATGCGGTTCTGGTCAGAGTTAATAAATGGACTAACTGAGCTGCTGTTCATGTCACTGAAGGCTCCTCGTGTCTCGGTCCCAGCCCACCAGCCAGTGGAAACGGCTTGCCTGACTCATGCCTCACGCTTCTCCTCTGTGTGTTGCCATAGTTGACTCTGCGCTCAGCTTTGCATGAGCAACAAGCGTCAGCATGAGGCCGACAAAGGGCCCTTTGCTTGGATAGGGAAATGAGACTTCATCTCTGCATGCTGTGCATTTTAATCGTCGATGAAGGATTAGTGCTGAATGTTTATAGAAATACTAATACTGAAGGATGAAGCGCTCTGGAAACGTGTGGGACTGACTCAGCAGGCAGCGCTCGCGTCATTCTGTCTGATCTATTTTCGAATGCCGCAAAGTCTAATCTTAGATTAACGGCTGAATAACAGAACGGGAGAGAAAACGCAGACGTTTCAATGCGAAAAATAAGTGATTTAAAGTGAAGGAAAGCGTTTGTCATCCCCATTACCGCAAGTTTCTCAAGGAAGCCGTTCAAGAGGTGGAATTTCAGCTCAAACTGCTCCCGATATTTGACCTCGCATCCTCAGCTCACCCCACTAATTCCTCCGGGTGAGCACAATGGGCTCGGTGTTTTCACTTCCTTCATTGCTTCAGTCAAATTCGTTTCAGTTCAGTTCAGAAATACTTCATTTATCCTGAATAAACTGACATCGGCCGTGTGATGCTGTGGACAGGAAGGATCTCTGGTAGCAAAACAAAAAGAACAAAAAAAAACTAAAGAATCTTCTGACTAAAAGCCATCATGACATGCTAACAGCTCAACAGACGATACTCAACACTAACTGCGCAGGTTGTGGACCTGTCTGGAAATAATGCCACTTCCTGGTTGAAAATCAACAAGATGACTTTTATGACATAATAATCCAGCTTTTTATTGAGCTGCTGTTGTTTATCACTTATAAGAACACGTTTATGTTTGCTATATATGTCAGACCGCAGGAGGGTTCGATGGACATGAACTTTGTTTTACTCGTTTTGCTCTTACTAGTGTGGAAAGTTACAGAATTGCCAGGAAATACTCAGTCTGTTCAAGAGCAATGTTTACATATTCAGCTCTCATCACCTTTTTTCTTATTTATTTTTAGACAACAGAAAGTGGCTTTATTACAGCTGATCACCGAAAAAGAAAAAAAAAAAAAAAAAACCAAAACACAACAACAGCTTGTGTTTCTTCAAGTGTCCCCAAACCATGATACTTCCACTTCTGTGCTTCACAGCAGGTATAAGGTTATTTTCCTGGACTGCCAGGCATGTCCTCTGCTCTGGTGTCAAATAATGCAGAAATGCATTTCTGTATCTGTATCTGTTCTCTCTGTCAAGCTAAAAGCTTGTTTATGCTTTTTTTTTTTTTTTTTTTTAAGAGAGATTTGTTTTCAGGATGTACTGGTTTAGTCAGTTGATTTAACTTTCCTCCACTGTAGATTATTATTCGTACAGTGGACGATTTCAATTATTTTAAAGCCTTGTTCATTTTCTAACAAAACCCATTATATTGAGGGCCTAAAACAACTCTTTAGGTTTTCAGGCCTATTAATTAAGTCAAACTAATTCTTTTAACTTGCATAAATCTTTTCTTCCATTGTTGTGTAGTTGTCCATTTAAATTCTTTTTACCACAAAATACACTTGTCCCTTTTTTTTCAATTGTGAATTAATTTTCTGGTTTCCGTCATCTGCCTTTAAAGGGAACAGCAGTTTATTTGGACGATCAAAGCCTAAAAATAATCTGTCTCAATTCAATCTATCTATTTTGGCAAGGTTTCTATGGTTACAGTTGCCCATAATATGGTAAATGTGAATAAAAGAAAACCAGTGCCTTGTGACAGACAGAGATGTTTGTTTGTGTGTGTGTGTCTTCTCCTGCAGGCGGTGAAGTTTGAGCCATACCATGACAGCGCCCTGGTCAGGTTCCTGCTGAAGAGAGCACTGAGGGTAGGCTCAACAACAAGAGTGCTCCTGTGTTCACATTTCTATAACCGGATAACTGAGTAGTTATCCAGTTATGTTATTGTAACTGGATAAATCAGCCACAATTTCCTTCATTTTGGGAGACGTAAATCGGAGACGTAAAACATGTGAGACTGATCTTATTCTCTGATCTTATCTACCTCTGCAAAGGTCTGAAAATCAGCCACTGTCTCGTTTTTCCAGACAAAAGAAATCAGAACCAGCAGGCCAGACTTTTTAAAGATTGATGATTGGCTAGAAAACTACAGTTAGTGCACCCCTGTTATAATATAATAAGGAGAAAAAGGAAAAAAAGTATGTTAGCAAAGCTACATCTAACTGAACCACCAGACCTCTGGACCCATGCACTTTGGTTATAGAGAGCTGCAAGGAAGTGAAAATGTACATGGGATAAAAAAAAATATATAAAAAAACCCCCCCTTACGATATTTCTAGTGTAAAATCGACACCGAGCCTTAAATAAACTTATATTTCCCCGGTTCTTTCTTTCAGGTATTTCTAATCCTTTCTTCCTCCCCACAGAGTAAGCGCATCGGCCATTTTCTGTTCTGGTTCCTGCGGAGCGAGATCGCCCAGTCCATGCACTACCAGCAGAGGTACGCCGTGCTGCTGGAGGCCTACCTCAGAGGCTGCGGGGAGAACATGCTGCAGGACTTCAGGAAGCAGGTGAAGTCTCCCCCTCTTCACACAATAATCACAACTGATCCTCAGTTGGCAGGAAAAAAAAAAAAAAAAGTCATTTGGAGCACTTGCTCCGTTTCTGAAAGCTTCTTGTTTCTCATCCTTTTCTGGTAGAGCTGCCTGTTGATGATTTTAGGGTTTTTTTTTTTGTAACCCTTTTGGATACAGAGTATAGTTTTTAACAAACTCGACTCCCTCCAGGTGGAGATGACCGAGGCCCTTCAGAAAGTCACGCGCGAGATGAAAGCCATGTCTGCCGACAAATATGACGTCACACAGCAAGGTGAGGAGAACGGCTTCCATCATGTGGCTCTGAAATCGCTTCTAACAAATTCAAAGAAGATTTTGTTAAATCTTCCTTAGAGTTTTGCCAGCATCACAACGAACTTTAATGTATTTTGTTGAATCTTTAATTGATAAAACAACAACACAAGAATCTGTTAAAATTTAGTTAAATTTGGGAGATTGGTGATTGGCTGATACTTGCATGAGAAACTGATCTCATCCACTGATCTGATCTACCGTTTTTCTCACTCTCTGCGTCGACGACACTACACACGGACCTGTTTCCAAAGCAACTAACCAACAACAGCTCCACTTGTGTGTCAGGATTCAACACCAATAGGCAAACATTTCCCAAAAAGAACAGAACATTACGTCTGTTACAGTTTTGTTTTCAGTCTTCATGTTTATTTTGTGATTAAAATTTTTTCTTGACCTTGTTACCTAGTTGTCAGAGTGTTGACAATTAGTAGCAAATATTCTTTTATATATCAAGTCTAGCTTTCCAGCTAAAACCAAACCCAGTCATTGTCAGCGAACTGTTTTTTGCCCCAGTAGGGATCTTGCGCATGTGACGTCATGTTGAAACGTCTCTGTATGCTCTACGTCGTGCTGCTCTGTCGCATAAAGTGTTACTTTAAGTGTGAGACTTCCTGTGAAGCTAAGCGTGTGTGTGCTGTGTGATCATCAGTTGTGATCCAGCTGCGTCAGAAACTGGAGACCTTGCAGTTGTCGGGCCTTCCGGAGAGTTTCCGAGTCCCTTATGATCCTGGGCTGAGAGCTGGGACTCTGCTGGTGAGACACACACACACACACACACGCACACACACGCACCCACAAGGACCAACATCAAATCAGCTGCGTTTTGTTGTGCGCGCGCAGATCGAGCAGTGCAAGGTGATGGCGTCCAAGAAGAAGCCACTGTGGCTTCAGTTCAAACGCGCCGACCCCACCACGCTGTCCAAAGACCCCGTGGGCATCATCTTCAAGGACGGGGACGACCTGCGGCAGGACATGCTCATCCTGCAGGTGGGTCGGCAGCCAGACGCACAAGTTCACACGGCCAGAGGTTCCAGGAAGTCCGCTCACGTCTCCGTTCCTCCTGTCAGATTCTGCTCATTATGGAGTCCATCTGGGAGACGGAGTCTCTGGATCTGTGCCTCCTGCCGTACGGCTGCATCTCCACCGGCAACAAGATCGGTCCGCTACACTTTCTTACATTTTTATATGCTTTTTCTATGCTGCACCGCCCCACCGCCCACTAGAATGTAAGACAATCAATAAGTCATTGAGCAATTAGCGTTAATAAATATTAAATATAATAAACAAATCCTGTAAAGGTAATTAGATGGATAAATCCATCTAATGCCTGCAATCAGATGAAGACCATTGTCCCTCTCGTCTTTGCAGAATCCCTTTAATCCAGACACATTGGCGAGTTTTTCAATCTTCCACTTTGTCTCAGTCTAAACTTTGACTAGACCAGGGGTTTGCAGTCGTTACAGCCTCTCAGGACAGCCAGTTGAAACTCGTTTCAAACAGCAAACGTCACATCAGCGTTTGAGAACAAAAAAAGTTTTAGATTAATATTTACTTTAGACATTTCGTCTCTGTATTTAGTATTTAAAACAAAGGTAAACGAAGAAGGGGTCAGATATTTACTGAAAAAGAAAATCACATGGATTCCAACCTAATGACACAGTAAAGATTCCCTGCAATAGAGCAGAATTCTCTGTGCAGGGTTAGCCTGCAGCTGGTCGTTTGTTGCCATAACGTTCCGTTTTGCATTTATGGTCCCTGTAGGAATGATTGAGATCGTTAAAGACGCCACCACAATCGCTACCATCCAGCAGAGCGTCGTCGGAAGCACCGGCGCCTTTAAGGATGAAATCCTCTACCAGTGGCTGCGGGACAAGTGTGTCAGCGAGGAAAAGGTGCCCTTCACAAACACAAACTGGATGTTTCTGCACAACACAAAACCACCAGCAGGGACGCTACTGAGCAAATGTAACCAAACGAATACTTTCCATCATAGAAGTAAACAGGAGTCAAATACTAAACCAAATACAAAATATGCTTTGAAATAAAAAAGTAAATTATTAGTTTAAGAAGAGGATCATTTTTTTTCTTCCATTTACTATTATTTCAGTTTGCTGTTCTTTCCCCAAGAATAAAAAATTGTAACAAAACATTCAGTTTTGTGTTTGCAGTCTAACGAAAAGCTTCAAAAAATTGTGACTCTAACACAACATTTTGGAAAAATGGCGCAAAAATCAGTCGTGTCAGGGCCCGACAATCACGAGAAAACATGGCGACATCCTGGAGGGAATGATCAGTAGCGTTACGTAATCAGAGCATTGCTTCGTTTCCTGCTGCAAGTTTGTTTACCAAATAGCAGGAAGAGGGAAGTAGCTTTAGTTCCTGACAGGAAGGAAGTAAGGCCACAACACACACAGCTGGCATAACGTGCAACCTCAGCATGTAACTGCATGTTTTCAAGCTTTGTATGCGTGTGTGTGTGTGTAGTTCCAGCAGGCCGTGGAGAGGTTCCTGTATTCCTGTGGCGGGTACTGCGTGGCCACCTATGTCCTCGGGATCGGAGATCGCCACAATGACAACATCATGATCACAGAGTCGGGTAGTCCGTCTGTGTTAAAATATAATAGCACATTTACGAAAATGATCAAAATGCGGGCAGCTGAAAGGATGTGCGGACGGCTCCTGCAGGGAACCTGTTCCACATCGACTTCGGTCACATCCTGGGGAACTACAAGAGCTTCATGGGAATCAGCAAGGAGTGGGTTCCCTTCGTGCTCACGCCGGACTTCCTGTACGTCATGGGAACGTCGGGGAAGAAGAGCAGCCCCCACTTCCAGAAGTTCCAGGTGCGAGACGTGTTTGTTTTGCTTTTGTTTTGTGTTTGTTTTTTTTGTTGACCGCTGTTGGTTTTCCCACGCCGTTGCAGGATGTGTGTGTGAAGGCCTACCTCGCTCTCCGGCATCACACCAACCTGCTCATTATCCTGTTCTCCATGATGCTGATGACCGGTAAGCTGCAAACGTTCTCACCCCACAGGTTTGTCATGAAGTGTGGAGCTAACGCTTCTCTATGAGCATAAATGTAGAAAACCTTACCTACAGTTGAAACCAACTTATTTTCATACACCTAATAAAATATGTATTGTTTTTCTCACTGTCTGAACTTAAATCAGATGAAAGTTTTCTTGTTTTTAGTTGATTAGAATTACCAAAATTATTTATAGTGCCTGAAAACTTACTTTCTTTAGCATTTAATTTGAGCTGGAAGGTCACTTACCTTTACAGGATTTGTTTATTATATTTAATATTTATTAACGCTAATTGCTCAATGACTTATTGATTGTCTTACATTCTAGACATTAAAGTTATTGGAATTTAATTTTTTTGTTAAATTAGATATTTAAAAATGGAACATTTTGCCATTTTATATTTTAGTTTACCTCATCGCAGCATGTGAAATACTACCACAACAACAATCATTAATAACAATAATAAATTATGGAATATAGGGATTTTAAAAAAATATTTATATTGTTTCTACCTCCATAGTGGTGCTGGAAAACGTTTTGAAAATGCGTGAAAAGTGATTGCGGTTTTTTCCTGCAGGGGGTTTAAGTGACAAATCTAAACACACACTTCTACACTTTAAATAAAAATCTGAAAAGTGTGGCATGGTCTGTGATTTATTTGTCAAATCAGAATAAAAGTGTCTACGGTTATGAAGTACCAAGCATATAGAGTTCCCAAAAAAATATTTGGAATTTGTAACTGGAGCGAAAAAGTTAAAAGAATTGTGAACATCCAAACAACGAATGCACCATCGTTCACTTGTTTGTTTGTTTGTTTGTTTGTTTGTTTGTTTGTTTTTTAAAGCGTGCTTTAACACTAAATCCCAAGTCGTTTCTTTGACGTTCAGGGATGCCGCAGCTGACCAGCAAGGAGGACATCGAGTACATCCGCGAGGCACTGACGGTCGGCCGCAGCGAGGACGAGGCGCAGCGCCACCTGCTGGACCAGATCGAGATCTGCCGGGAGAAAGGCTGGATGGTTCAGATCAACTGGTTCGTCCATCTGGTGCTGGGGATCAAGCAGGGTGTGGAGAAACGCTCCACGTAGACGCCATTTCCTCCTCAGACGGCTACGGCTGCCCTTCTTTATTGTTTCAGAACTTTTCCCTTTTTTATATATATATATATAATATCTGTCTTAAAGGGGCGGTGTTATGTATTTAAAAAGGCACATAGTGCCATTTTATAGCACCATCAAGTAACAGTTGCCGCGTTTCCATTGCAAATGTGCTAAAACTTTGTCAAAGTAACACAATTTCGCAGTTTTAGTGCTGCCATTAAATAAGAAACGCAATCAAAATCCCAAGTGAATAAATTTGTTTGAGTCATTAATAAAATGCACCACCCAGCAATCCTCCAGATACTTCTTCTTTGATGTTTGCACCAGATTCAACGTCCAGTTGTTGATCATGTGACTCCTGTGATGGGGAAAACGTGTTTCAGTTTTGTTCAAATAAACCAATTTCTACATGGCAAAAAAAAAGAAAAAAGTACAGCGCGAGGATCAAGTTTTGTCTTAGCGCCAAAACTTGATCAAGTGATATGATATTCGATGACTGAAAATGCAAGTTATGTTGCTGTCAGTTGAATACATCAAACAAAACTTTAAAAAAATGTGACTTTGTAATTTTAACGCCTTGAAATCGGGCCTCTGTCTCTTTAAAAAGCTCCTGCTCTCTTCTAAACTTCACCTTTGCAACGTTTCTCCATTAGTCATCTACAGCCGTTCTGAATGTTTCACTGAGAACTAGTTTGTACAATGAGTTCAACAGATGCACGTTTCCACCAGATGTTCGCCAATTGCTGCTGGCTTGTCTGAGGGAGCTGAAAGGTGGAGTTATGGAGATAAGGCAGCACTTGGTGAGACCAAGCGTTTAGGCATCCCCAAATGGTTGCCACTGGAGACTAAAGGGTTTCTCAAACATGCATGAAAGAATCAAAACAATACTCTCTCTGTATGCTTTGATGATGGAGTAGCGTTATGACATCATGTAAATCTTAAAAGCAGATCTTGCATAACACTGCCGCTTTAAAACCAGTGTTGGTGTTCGAGTTTCCTTTAAAACACACTGGACAGAGTCGGGTTGCTTCTTGGAAAAAGCTTGAACATGTTTAATAAATAAAAGATGAAGAATCAAGAGGGCATCTCAGAGTGTCATTATGCACTTTGTCCACCAGGTGGAGCGCTGCAACCAGCTCGCCTCAACTCACCAAAAGCCCGACTCCATATGAATCCACTTTTTTTTTTCTTTCTTACTTTTCTTTGCGTTTCTCCAGATTTTGCTGCTTGTGTTTGCCTCCTCTGAGTTCTCGGCAGAGAGTGGGTGTGTGTGAGTGTGTGAGCGCCCCGCTCTGAGAACAATAGATGTTTTCTATCAATCCAGGCAGCATGCAGTGAAGGTGCAAGTGGATTAGGCAGCTTTCAGTGCCTTTTCACCAAATGACTTGATGGTTCGCTCAGACTCTGTTGTGTTTTCACCTCAGAAGCTTTAAAAAAAAAAAAAACCCACACACATCTGTAATTTGGCCTTGACGTGACTTCCAGTAGATTTTCAGGAATCCTCTTGTATTTTCTCTTCTCCCCCAGCAGACATGCGCCGTAGCGTTCCACAGGAGAACTCCCTGCGCTGTCACGGGCCTGCGAGGCTGGTGTGGGAGGCAGCTGGAAGAAACTGGAGGGAACTGGAGCATCCGCGATCGATTCACTCCGTTTCTCTGTTCCATTTTGTTCCCCTTTAGGAAGACTTGAACCAGATCAGACGACGAGGGAAATCACTCGGCCCTGCGTTAGTGTGTGTGGGTGGGATTTTCCAGCTGCTTTACATCTCCAAGCAGAGGCTATTTGTCCTGACCTCGCTTCTCTGAAGGGTAACTCTGAGGTTAGAGGGCGTAATTAGTGGATCCAGGCCAGGGGTGATCAACCTTGAGAGGCAGCAAGGTGCCTGAATGTATATGGTTTGTGAAACACAGCAATGTGGATGGAAAGGCTGTTATATGTGCGTGTGGGTGGGATTCACTCTGTTTATGGTGGGTGTCTTAAGTGGCCCAAATAGCATAAATACACATTTAATGCTCTTTTTCTCAGCTTTCAGGGTTCGGTTTACGGTGAAAGGGGGAAAATCAAAGTGCATCTTATTTCAATTTTAAGGATTTAATACAAAAAAAAAGTAAAAATAAAAGATTCAGAATAGTACAAAGACATTTCAAATCACACATTTCACTGTGCAGAAAGCAGTCATTCAAAATAATATCCATTCTTTCCACATAGGTTCACTCCGAAAAATGTTAGCTACTGCTGATATTGAACAGAATAAAAATGTCCTTTAGTGGGTGAATTTAGCTATACCAGGTTGAAGAAACGTGGAAACATGCACATTCACACAAAGGTTAGCCATATAAAAATATGAGTAAGAGGCAAAGCAGTTAATTTTACAACAAAAGAAAATAATACAATAGCCCTACAGATCTTAAAAATGACACACTAAGGACAAAACAACTGTGCAAGCCAGTAGGATCATTAAAAAAAAAACAAAAAAAAATGTATATGACGTGGACATATGTTTGGGCGTAAAAAAAACAAACTACTTATTTATCATTGAGGCATCTGCAAGGTCAAATTTCATCATTTCAGTAACTGACTCACTCTGCGAGGTATAAGCTTTCTGCACTGTTTGCCTCTGAAAATTTTTGTCTAACACACAAAAGGTTCCATGCGTAAAAAAGAGCGCCTCTTGGTTTGCAGAGAAGACGGACATTTTCATGATTTCGTCCGTAAGGAGCACCACGCTCACAGGTGTCTCCATGTTGCCACGAACAGTTTCTTTTTCATTATTATTCTAAAACTTCAGAAATGTACAATAGCATATTAGGACCATTGTTGAAAAAAAAATTTGAGAAAAAAAAAAAAAAACTCCAAAATTTTTTGAAAAAAAAAAAAAAAAAAAAAAAAGAGGAAATTCTTCAACTCGAAGTCAGAAATTTGCTATAAAAAGACTCTAGAAATATTGAGAATGTGCTCAGACATTTTAGAGAAAAAAACTTGGAAATTTCTGAGTTTCAAAAGTCTAGTTTCGGCGTTTTTTCTACAATTTGATTAATGTTTCTTGGACAGATGAGTCTGAAAACAGGTTATCTGAACCAAGACAACAAATACTAACAGTGAAGCACAGAGGTAGAAGCGTCATGATACGAGATCACTTTGCTACAGTGACTCCTGGCTAGCTCGCCGTCTTAAATGATGACAAACAAGGTTATTTGTTCAATCTTATGTCTTTCATCATGTGCCTCTCTACGTTGGTCTATGTTACACAAAATCCAAAAGAAATCCAATGTTGTCTTGTGGTTTTAGTCTGATGAAGTTTCAAGGTGTTTCCTGAAGCAGCCACCTCAAAAAGCCAGCGTGTAGAACAAAATGAACAACATGACCAGTGGGCAGCCTTCAGTCTGAACTTGACCTCTTAGCAGTTTCCCCGATTACAACACCTAGCCGTTTTCATTACAACTATTTAATATTTAACACCCTCAACACGACTGTACCCACAGTAACCGGAGACAAAGTGTGAAGGTGTGTGTGTGCCACATTAGATATCTTTACTGACAGGAAGCGAAGGCTCACGGATGTGTGCGTGCGTGTGTGTATGTGTGTGTAACCTGACGCTGGCTCTCACACTCTATCTGTATTTAGCATCAGTTACCATTGGGTAGGACAATTAGTCACCCAGGAGGGTTGCCAAGCAATTAGATTGGTGGGAAATAGAGAGCACAAACACATAAGACTGTGTTGAATTTATTTCATTAATTACCTCATTAGAGGTGGAAATGTACAGCGTGTTGTCTGGACAATTTAATTGACAGTTGTAGAGGTTTGGGGCGGAGTTAACGGTCTGATTTAAATAGCTAACATTACTATTGGTATATATTTAAAATGAGGGCCTGCGAACTCCATGATTGACTCAAAACAGGAAAGTGGGAAAATCATCCAGTGAAATATAACACAAAGAAGCTCCAACTAGATGGACCAACTAGATATCAAATGTAATTCTGGACATGCAGAACCACCAACCTGACATGACTCTGACTATTTAAACCCTACTTTGTGTTTAGCCTGAGAAGTTGTAGAGAAGGCGGAGCTATTTGTGGAGCTTGGATTGGCATGAGACTGCTGTTGTAACCACCTTCCCGAAGGATTACTAATTGGAGAGGAGGATTTTTTGCCATGGCCAATACCTTGTGTGCTCTTTCTGAATGAATGCTTTCATAATCAACGAGGAAAGACTATTGGTTATTCCCATATCCCAAACTGGACCTGTGCCTCTTCCTGGAGCCTTAACCAGAGAAATATTGTGTTCTGGCATAAGTTAATGCGCCCCCTAGTGGAAGTTGATGATATTCCAGGTAGAGTTGTTCGACATGCAGACTCTATTTAACGCCAACTCCAAGTGAAAGATGAAAATTAAGTTGTGTAAGAAACATTTTTGGTGTTATCAGTTTGACCTTTTATTGCCTTTAGGATGAGATTGTTGTTCTCAGTTGCATAGCGTTTTGTCCTACAGGAAGCTTACATCCATCTTACATCTCCTCAACTTTGAGCCCATACCATGATGCTGCCACCACCATACCTTCAGATATGTCCCCTGAAATACTTTTTTTGGGTATTGTTTTGGTCTAGATGTTACATTTTCCTCCTGATATTCTTTTAAGTACGACCGGAATCACTTAGCTGGAGATTTTCAAATGTAAATGAGCAAAACTGCTAGCTTCTTGTCATCTGTTTCAAAACCTCGACACTTTGACCTCATATTTACAAATTTGCTCCACCTAATCTCCTGTTTTTGGGAGAAATACTCCTCTTTTGTAATCTGTGCCGTGATGACTCTTTCCTTGTCTTAAGCTCCATAAAGCCGACCTTTAAGACCTCGCAGGTTTGTGGCTAAGCCTAAACAGAAGGCCAAATAATTAATGAACGTTAGAAGGTCCAATAATCTCTGCTTGGCTCCTGTAATTCCTCAGCCAAGCGCCCAATCAGGCGCCCCGCTCTCCTACCCATGAGTCCGCGGTGCATTGGCTTTAAGTAAGTGTGCACAATAAGCAGAGAGGTGCAGAGATTGTGCGATCCCACCGGCCGTTTGGGAAAGACTCTTATCCTGGAAGAGCTAAGCTTCCACTGAGCTGAGGATTGTTGTTGTTGTCGTTCCTCGCAGCCAGGCACCATGGCCGACTGACCGGACTCTCACAGGAAACAGGAAGTCAGTTGGAGCTGAGGTGACATGGCTCTCCGCCGGTCGCCTTCATCCACCTGTGCAGGTGAGTAACCAATAGGAAACGTTCTGCTCTCTCCTTTGTGTGGCCTGCCCCGTCCCGTCTGTCTCTTCCTGCCTCCACACAAAAGATGGATGCCGCTGGGTGTCAGCCGACCCCATGGGGTTTGAGGCGGGCATCGCCAGCTAAGGTGTACAACTGTTTAGTTTCCTTCAGACTTTGACATACCAGCATGCCTTGTTTGGTTGCCCAGCGATTCATGGTCAACTGCAAACCAGGCAAACAACCTGAGATTTATGAGATGTTTATTTTAGTTGGTACAATAGAACAAATACCTCATTCGATTTTTTATTTATTTTTTTTAATGGGCAATATTATGTGTTTTGCAGGCCGTTTTATAGCAAAATCAACTAACTGTTACCTTTAGTTGTTATAAAAATGATATATATCAAATATGACTTTATAAAATTGACTCCCTGTTTTGGGCCTCTATCACTTTAAGAAGCTCCTGCTCTTTCTGAAACTTCGCCTTCAGGAAGTCATCACAACATGGCTCCTCTATTAACCCTTTAACAACGTTTTTACCTGTGCTGCACTGTAGCTCGAATACAAATGACCCCTAAAAACCACAATGACTCTTAACCCAAAAAAATGATTCAAGAAACGTTATGAAATAAACAAAACCATCATATTTCCAGCATTATTTCCATGTGAATTTCAGACAATATCTGGATCTCAGAACCAGTCAAAAATGGACACATGCAGACTCTAATTCACAGCTACGTTCAGGCAAACACTCATAAATGCCTCCACATCTCAGCTGTAGCTTCAGAACCTGCGGTCACACAAAGACGCCTGCAGCTGTAGCGCATCAGTGTTCTCTCTGCTCTGCAGTTAATAACACGAAAACCAAAGACAAACCGGCCTCTGGCTGAAGTTTCCATACAATCAGTGAGACAACATGTGATAAAAGCATCAGCATGGAGGCTTTGTGCCACGCTGCTGCCGCCGCTGCACATTATCTGCTCCCTGGAAGATGGCCTTTGTCTCTGCCATCACAATCAAGTGTGAAAATAGAGAGAGAGAGAGCTTTTTTTTTTCAGTCAGATGGAAAGCTAAATGAGGCACACTTAAGAGAAATCTGTTATATAGCACCATATTGTGGCACATATAGCACAATCAAGTAACTATTAAGTTCAGTTGTTATACAAATGCAATATATCATCACTTTACTAAATTAAAGGCCAGCGTCTTTTTTTTACTTTTCCCCGAAACTGATTTTTACAGAAAAATAAAAATCACCATATCTTTATTGCCAAAAAAATACAGAATTACAAAAATCACTTTTGACAAAAGAAATTACGTTTTTTTAGTAAAAGTAATTTCTGATATACTGAAGGACTTTAAAGAAAATTGACTTCATAATGCAGCATCTTGAAATTGGGCCTCTGTCTCTTTAAGACGTTCCTGCTCTTTATGAAACTCTGCCTTCAAGATTTCATCACAGCATGGTTCCTCTATAAACCCTCTAGCAACATTTTTACCAGCGTTCCACTGACAAGCAGCTCAGCTGATGCTCAGTTCCACCAGGTGTTTGCTAATTGCTGCTGGCTAGTCTTTAGGAGCCGAGTGGGGAGGGCTGTTCACTGAGGCAGAAGTTTGGTATTTTGGAAGCACTTCAAAGGCAGGACTAGGTCAACTCATGCATTTTGCACAGCTGAATGGTTGCTGTGGAGATTAAATGATTTCTAAAAGATGCATGAAAGAATCAAAACAACACACCAGGTATGTTTTCGATGAGGGAATAACATAACATGATGTGCAGCTAAACCAAAGGTAAATTCACACAATACTGCCTCTTTAAAGGAAACTGGTTTCAATGGGAATTCCAGTTTTACTGATGCCCTGATTTATATTTATACTTTTGGGATTACCGCAATCATCCAAGACCCCCTCAACCCCTCCTCCCACCAGACGCAACCTGGCGACCTCCCAGTAACCGAGTGACCGCGCTACTGTCAGTCTGCTGCCTTGAAATGTTTTCGAAACACAAGTACGACCCTTGACCTCAAGGCCGGCTTCGTTGTCGCAAGCAAGAAACAAATGGATTTGAATAATTTTTAAAAAAGAAGAAGTAAAAAAAAAAAAAAAAAAAAAAAAAGCAGAATACATGAAGAGAGCTGTCCATGGTGCTGAAATGAGAGCACCGCTCGTGGCCTGGTGCGTTACTATGGCTACAGCTGTCTGTATCCCTAAAATAACCACACACACACACATACACACACACACGCACAAATGTGGTAACCTTATTACAAAAAGAGAGAGGGAAAATAGCAATCTGCTTCTGACAGCATGGCAATCAGACAAAGCTGGAGGAATATCTGTTTTGTTGCTTAGAATCTTTCAGGGAAGCAGCAGGAGGAGAGGAGGCATCTCTAAACACTCAGCAACAAGTCTCCTACTGATGTTCACCTCTACTGTACAGGAAAACCTCAACCAGGAAGTTTGTGGAAGCATTGAAATACTCCACATTTCATCATGCCAGAACTAAAAACTTCCAAGTACTTATTCAGCGTTTCATCATGTGGATGTGCAGTTAGTTTCTCCCCCACTTAATACTCTTTTGAGTTTTGACCTGCTCCACACGTGTTCCATACGTGGCTTGTGGCTAATTGCAAACAAGTCCGTTCTGTTGTTTCTACGGCAATAGATTCTTCCACGCCAGATGACGACGTCTGCAGCTCCTCCAGAGTCAGCATGAAGCATAGTCTTACCCTACACCGCTTGTCTTACAGTTTAGCTACACGCTCATGTTTGGCAGGTGGCTGTGTTTCCGTCGCCCATATAATTGTGAAATTTGAAATTTCACAGTAACCGACACTGGACTGAACGCTGCTCTGCTTCATAAGTCGAGCAGGTGGAAATACCTCTGCAGGACGCTGCGTGTGTCATGTTTTCGTTTTCTTTTTCTCTTGTTATTCAAGGAAAAACGGAGAAGTGGGCTTTTTTTTTCATTTCCATTGTGCTTTTCGACTGGCTTTGTCACTGACTGACACGCGTAACAATTTGCTCAGTGGGAAGCGAAGCTTTCACCCAGTCACTTAGCATCTCTGTAGCACTGAGGAACACTTAGCATCAGCTGGAGAGGAAGCCGGGATCACGAGGGCCGACACCACCTCTCTGCAGCAAAGCTCCGCTGTAATGCAGAAAGTGAACTGATTTAATAATGTACATGTCACCATATTTATGTTTATATTGCATATATTTGCTTCTGGCTTCAATGTTCTGGTTATCATGTCCCAGATTCTCTCAGTCATGTACGACGACTCACTTTCTGGATAAAATGTCTTACAGAGCCGGGGTCCAACGGCGCAGGGTTCAGCCGGGTGTCCACCGCGCTCAGCGAGTCCTCGTCCATCCACAGCGACGCCCCATGCCCCCTGACCCGGGACGTCCCCAGCGCCGGGCTAAGGCCCAGGCCCCGCATCGTCCTGGAGCCTCAGGGTCACCAGGAGGAGGCCACCGCTGAGGCGTCTCAGAGTCTACTGCAGGTAACGGCAGCCTGGAGCTTAAACTGTTCCAACCATCTGAGTTCATTCTTTCACCATGTAGTTGCGCAATTTGACATTTCGGAAAGAAATTCGCTTAATGGAAACGTGCTAATTTAAAAAAAAAAACCCTAAAAACTTGCTTTTCAATAAAAGGTGTGGTTTTTTTTTTGTTTTTTTTTTGGGTCACAATCAAAATTGGTTTATTTCCCAAAACTGCAACTGAAACATTTTTCGCATTATGACTCACACGATCAACAACCTTTTCCCACACCCACTGGGTCAATAACTCCATTTTAAACGCCACAATTGCAAAATTATCTTTTTACCACCCCCCAAATGGCGGACTACTGACAAAGTTTTGTGCGCATTTGTAACGGAAATCGCAGCCACTGTTTGGGTGAGACAGGAGGTCATGCAGAAATAAGAGAAAACTCTTAAACTGAGCTAATGACGAAATATTTCCTGTGTTGGCAATGCATTTCATCTCATTGCAGCATTTAATGAGAAGGCGAGAGATGTCTCATTAGAAGCACTGGAGACGTCACTGTGATAATGATGGAGGCATACTTTTTTTTTTTGGTGCTTATGCAAACAAGTTCACTTGATAATAAAGCAGGTTTTATGCGAAACAGAATGAATCCGATGTGAGATTTAAGCTAGTTTACGATGAAGGCTGATGTCACAGGGACTTTGTTTAGAATGTTGGGAATGAATTTAATTTAATGAGCCCAACAAGTTTCTGCAGCACAAACTAAATCTGCAGTACACAGGGGAGTGGTTGCTTCTGTTTCGAATATTCATTAGTGTGGGAGGTTATATTACTTCATTAATTAAATCATGATTTGAAAACTCCTCCTATATAAATGGATTATCTATGATGGATTTAAAAAAAAAACAAAAAACAAATGTTTGGTCAATATTTAAGTGCGTCAAGATAAAAAACAGAATAATTTCACTGACACTGAAACGTTGCAAGCTTCTACAAGAAGTTAGAAGAGAAACAGGTTTTCCTCAATGAACACTAGTTTCTAGCTAGTTTTTTTTTATTTTGTATTGATCTACTAGATCTACTACTAGAAATACCCTGAAATAATAAAACATAAAAAATAACACAACTGGAGCTGATTTTCTGCTTGCTTGTGTTGTTTCTATACAAGATAGCACTAGCGCTACCACACAGCCAGCTGCGACAGAAGATGAACAAAGACGAAAATGTCCATTTTAAACCTCAATGACTCTTTGCTGGAAAAGCCAGTGTTACAAGGCAGTTGTGTGTATTTTGTTTTATGTTGGTGATATTCTAGTAGTAAAGGGATCACATTAAAACAATGCAACTGAACCTGAATTTCTGCTAGCATTAGGAAGCTAATGCTAGTGCTAGTTCTAAAAAAGCTAGCATTAGCGCTGTAACGCAGCCAGCAGCTGCAGAGGATTAGGTGGGGGAAAAAAGCAGTTAAAATCTCAATGGATAGTTCTACAACATCATTTTTATACTTTTGTATTTCATTTCGGTATTTTGGTGAAACCCTGAGATGGCAAAATAAAATAAAATGACACAACTGAACCCGTATTTGCAATATTTAGGTTCAGGCGCTAATGCTACACAAACTAGCATTAGCTCTATGACAGACCTATCTGCTACAGAAGATTAGAAAAGAACCGAGGTCGCAGTTAAAACCTTGCTTCTTAAGAACTGAATACATCTGTGAATCACTGTTTCACTTAATGAATGATTGGAATGACTGTAATTGGGGATGTATGTAGTTTAAAGCGTTGACATTTTTCCGCTTCAGCGAGTTTTACTGGGAAAACACGAGCATCAGCCAATCACATCACAGAGCGGCGAAAGGAGGAATTTCTGCACACTGCAAAAAAAAACAATCCACATCTTTTACTCAAGCTAAGCAGGAGAAAGTGTCAGTAACATGACAGTTTCTCCTCCTAGTTGTGTTTTTTTAACTATAAAAACAAAAATCTAATTGAGTTTGGATTAGCTTTTTTTTTCACCAACGCTAAAGCGACCCGATAGTTTGAGATGAGTTGGTGTGTGTTCGTGTGTGTGTGTTTCTTTTTTTTTTTTTGCAGTGTGTAGAGCGCCGTCGGCGAGCGAGGCAGCCTCCACATCACCCAGTTGCGTAGAAGAGTGCGGAGCGGCTCGCAGCACCTGACGCTGCATCCCTGTTGAAGCCCAAAGCGATGAGAGCCGGAGCGCAGGGGCCGGGGCTCCTGCTGCTGGACGGGCGACGAACCGGGCCGAGCTCCGGTGTTTAGCGGGGGTCGAAGAGGGGTGGGGCGATGGGGAAACCGGCGGGGGTGATGAATTCCGCTGCGTTTTACTGCAAAACCCGGCAACTTTCAATCCCAGTCTACTTCTTCTTCTTCTTCCTCTCCTCCTCTTTTTCCCGCTCCGTGTGTGTTTGAAGAAGCGCAACAGTATGCAGGTCTCCCCGAGCGAGGACAAGATCCCGGTAAGCAGCGGGGCTCTCCCCCATCCGCCGACCCGCTCCTCCGCTTTCTGTTTGAGCTGCTTTTATTGGAGTTGAAAAAAAAAGCAACAACAACACCAGCAGCTGTACTTTTAATCTGTTTTCACTCCTGGTCACCTTCTGTCACACGCAAACGTTAGTGTCCCTTTAAAAAGTCCTTTTCACGTTGTAGCTCTTAGTTGTGGGTTCAGTTCCCTCCGCCTCCAAACTGCTGCTAAACAGTCCCGTAAAATCCTGAGTAACTGGCGAAAAGTCCATTAATTTAATTAACGTGGCTGTAAATGAAATACCGAAATAAATAGGAACATTGATTGGAACTAAAAAAACACGCTCTGGCCCAAAGAAAAAATAAAATAAAATAAAATAAAAAAATCTGTACAATAGAAATTTCTGCTGATGACGCAAATTTTCAACCTAGAACGTCTTTACGTGGATATTTGGCAGATGTATTTATTTATGTTTATGCTTTGACATCTCGTGATTTTTTAAAAATTTTTGGGAAATAATGGTGGAGAGTTTTACAATTTTTTAATTACTTCTGGCAATGTAAGACTTAAGCCACTATTTACATAGGTGACGATGTTTTTATGAGCCATTATGTTGCTCCAATTGCTGTTGCATTTATGTTCACATGGAGAAGCAGAGGTGGTTCTAGACCAAATTCATCAGAGGGCCAGTGTTTTGTCTTTTTTTTCTTTTTTTTAACAGAACAAAACAAAAAAAAAGGGGTTAAATTTCATTGCTTATTTTTAAGAGAGCCAAAGAGCCACTTGTGACTCTAGAGTTTTTGTTTTTTTTGTTGAAGTTGTAGATTTCTCTCTATTTTCTAGACTCTACACATTCCCTCGTTGGGTCAAAGTCTTCCGAAAGGCTCCAAACTTTCCCAAATTCTTTGTGCTACATGGCAGATGAGAAGCTAAAGCTAAAAATAAATAAAATAACTTTTATTAAACCTGCATTACCATGATCTGATGCAAGAATGCTGTCAGTTTCATGCTCGGCGCTGATACGGATGGGGATACTTCTTACTTTTCCTCACTTTCCTTTTGTTCCTGTTTTATATTCATGAGAATACTAACCAACAATACCATGGTTACGACAGACCATTTATGACGTAATGAAACAAAGTCCTGCTGAGGATCGTTACGGGGCCCTCAGGGAGCCCCGGGGGACCCATCTCCAAATCCCCCTGAGAGCTCCTTAAGCTTTGGCTAAGACAAACATCTGTGCCTCATAAGCTTTCTAGGTACTGACTCGATCAGTCCCAGTGGGACTCTTCTCAGAAGTCTGCTTTACATATTTCCAAAAAAAAGGGAACAGAAGTGTCAAACAAACATGAGTCCTCAGGGAACGTTTCAGGAGCTCAACTGTGGTGGCAGCATGCTTCCTGCAGAGATGGACGTTTCTGGCTCAGTGGGTAGAGCTCATTAACATACACATATATATATATATATATATTTTTAAATCCCTTTGTATGTAAATTTGAAATCTGAACTTTTTGGCTGCCAAGAGGAATGCCCAACTTTAGATCCAAATGTATGTGGGTGACATTTATTTTTATCCACACCAAAAATGTGCAGGAACCATCTTGAATTCTTACATTTGTTCTCACATTATACTGAAAATCTAGTTTCATTAACTTGCAGCCAAATGAGCTCGACATAAAATCATATTTCTAGTCACTTGGTCATTAGAATATGAAGAAATTACTTTCTTTTAAATTGCTCTATTGAACTTTCTATGACAAATAAAGTCGCTTACATGTTCTTTCTGTCAGCACCCTCAACTGCTTACATGAACAAGTTTGAATTAGGAGTTTATAATCCATAGGACGCTCAGACACTGTTTCACATCTTCCCGCATTTATTTGTGTTGAAAATCGCTTTTCAGGCTGAAGCACATTTAGTGAAACATCAGTTCCAATTTTACGTCAAGAGAAAGTGTCCAAAATTGTTAATCGTGTGTTTTCTTGTTTTCCTAGCTTAAAAAATACAGCTAGACTTGCGAGAACATATTAAATTAAGTGTCTATATCTGTATAACCCAGTTGGAACAATTGTGATAATTTCAACCAATAGGGTACTTTTTAAATTTTCCTTCATTAATCATTCCATAGTCTAACATTCCAGGGATATTACTATCTACAACCCTGTGACTAAGTAAATATCCTCACATCAGGCTGGTGTCTGTACATTTATACCTCTTGCTGCTTCCACGTTTAGTCTCCCTCTATACTTCCCCCTGTCTAAATAAAGACTAAAACAGGCAAAGGTGAGCTGACTGCCCACTCTGCAGCTGAACGTTCTCACTTCATTGTTTTTGAGGATCTGCCAAAAGCCACTTGTGTCTGCCTGTGCTGACACAGCATCAAATGTTTAAGTTTGTTCAGTTATTGCATAACTACCCCCGAAGCCTAAAGGTTTGGTTTGTCTATTTTTGAACAATTTGTGTTTGACTTGTATGCCTCATTACGACTACATCCTGACGGAGTGATAGTTTGGGGCTGGCCTTACTGAGGCTCTGATGCATCTTTTCACAGGTTGTAGACGCGCCTTCAAGCCCTCAAGCCAGCAGCGAAGGTCTGTACTTCTGCGATGGCCTGCGGAAAGTGGACTACGTTTTGGTTTTTCATCACCGGCGGCACGGTTCCCTGCGATGCACCGGCACTGCGTCGGTTTCGCAGGATCAGCTGTCCATCGTGTCAAACGGCAACTTCCCTCCGCCGTCGGGCTCCTCCGACGCAGCGGCAGGACGAGGAGCCGGCCCCTCCCGCAGGGAGGAGGCGGCGAGCGCCGGGGAGGTGTTCATGGAGCTCGGAATGGCGAGGGGCGGCGAGCCGATGGAGGCCGCCGACCACGAGATGCACCTGATCAGACAAGAGTTTGAGGCCAACCTCCTGGAGGCGGGGCTAGAAGTGGAGAGAGACAGAGAGGTGGGTGTCCTGCTAATGACCGGTTTTGGTTTGTAAGATTCTCTTGGAAAGATTCTTGCTCTTCTGTCTTCCTGTCTTGCGTCTGAAACTGTTCCTAGAGTGGCAACCAAATTGTGTTCTATTCGATGTAACCTAAATTTATTCCTTCAGAATGTGTTTTCCAAAACTATTGGGTCACTTAACATTGGGTAATCACATTGACGTTAGTTCAGCCTTCCCCTAGTTACAATAGTAATGGATTAACCCCAGGATTAGGGACCAAGGGATTGTACCATACATGATGTGCAACACCATGCATGGTATGGTCCTGTGTTTTCCAGGTCTTGCCAATGAAAACTTTATAGAACCTCACCAACCAATCCTCTCATGTCGTTAGAGCAACAGCCTGAAACCAGATGTTTAGTTTTTCTGCATCACATTCATCCATTTGCAACATTTAGTCAGATTATGCTGATTACAAAATGTGCTGAAGACATTATTTTTGGGTCATGTTCAGAGGTTCTTCATCTCCTAAAGCAGTTCTGGTTTTTATAGCGCAAAGGTTTCAACCAAATACGGGTAAAGGCGTATCCTGACCAGACATGGCGTCTGTCTGATGAATGTCTCTCTTGCTAATCACTCTGAGCTGGGATGTGTTTGAAGGATTTCTTGCATCCTTCAAACACAGCTGGTTTTTTGTCACCTGATAGAAGCTGTATTGAAGATCAACCTGAGCAGTCTGTGTCTGATCGTAGAAGCTTTCCAGAGACTGCTGTGGCTTCCATAACAATTTAGAGTGCTAATGACTTCCTTTACCATTTTGCAGTCTGGTTTCATGGTGAAGTTGCTTGGATAGTTGGACCTGAGCATGTTGGTAGTTGTTATTAATGGTGTCTACTCTCTATTGGGTGCTCTAATATTTTTCCCATGAGTGTAAATTGCGTTTGATGCGATGAAATCTGGGCTTATGGTGATGACACGGGGCAGACTGTAATTTCAGCCAACACAGCTGCTGTTCGGACCTCGTCGTGTCGATTAACTTACTCAGGCCTGAAACGGGTAATCTCATTTTGACAAGATCGCCTTCTCTGTGGTCCATTTTGTGTGTCTCTATGCCCTAACTTGGAACAAGCGGCAAATAACGCAAGCGCACTTCTTGTGAAGGTTGAGTGTAAATGGACCACCTCTGCACTCAAAAGTGAGTCATGTAGAAAAATGAACAGTAACTCCCTTAGCATTAGCATTTCATACCTGTGCTGCTAAACAAATAAAAGTGTGTGCATGTCCAGAAGTATGCCGGTGTTGGCCAGCAGCCAGTTGGTAGTGTGTGTACTCCCCAGGGTTGTATTAATCAGACTGTTGACATGGCTGCTATGGAACCAAAGCCAGCAGAAGATAAGCTGACTGACTAATGGCTCCTTATCTCATCTCATGGATTGAGTTTTAGATTAGGTCTGTCATTCACAGTAAAGGAATACTTTCTTTCTAATATGTCTTCCATTTGCATATGGGAAAGGTAGTATTACAAACTTAGTTTCATGTTTATTTATCAGCGTTCCTGCAGTTTATACTTGGATTGGATGGTCTGTAAACAACCTTGTGAGGAGTCAGGCTGCGGCGACTAAAATGGCTTCGACGTTCCACTTTCTCCGATTGTAGTTACTCAGTATTAGAGCCAACACACACTGAATGGCTTTGTTAACTTTCTCCGCTGACATTGCCAAACTGCAACCTTATAGAGGAAGGCACTTATAAAAGCAAGGTAGGAAAACAACGTCATCACTCACGATTTCTCTTTCTGCTTGCCGACTGGCTCGGTTGAGGTTCAGCCGGAGAAGTCCAGCTCAGTGGGAGAAATCCTATCGAAAGGAGATGAAAATCAAGTGAATTTGCATAGAACACCAACGACCAGGTTAGCTGATGGCGCTAAGTGCTGTAGTTCCACTTGCACCTCTCTGGTTTTGATTTGCCTTTTCACCGTTTCAGCCTTTCAGGTGTAGTTGCGTCCTCATCCAGCCATATTTGAAGTCTTGCTATGACTGCAAATATGAGCAAATTGAGGTGATGAGCAATGCTAGGCGATCTTGTCTTCCCTATTTTTGAGAAAGCTTAAAATAAACGGGTCTCTGTGTCACGTCATATTTGTCCTCCAGGGAAACAAGAAGTGATTAAAAAAACCCAAAACATTTGAATTCCATTTATTTTACTGGACTTTTGCAAGCGTCTACTTTTCAAAAAGCCCTCCCTACTCTATTAAATTAAATTAGTATTCTTCTTAAGTTTTGGTGTTCCTATTGATATTAATTCTGATTTTATGGAAAGGCTTTTTAGGCATCTTTATCAGGGAGTGTGTCAATAAATGTGGAGGGTGCTTCGCTATTACATCCTGTCCACTCAAATATAATTAGTGGCAACCAACAAACAAATAGTAAATATATTTACATCACACAGAGCATTAGCTGCTGTCTGCTTAGCTCGTGTTCGGATTAGATGCATTTTAATAACCATTTTAGTTCAGAGGGATTAAGGTTAATCATAGAGCTGGGTTACAACTGTGTGATTTAATGAGTGCAAAATCGGATTAACACAAAAACAAGGAATTTGAAATATCAACTGCAGTTTAATTGAATGTCTACGGCTCAAATTGAAGTTAGGAAATTAATCAATTAGGAATATTACAAAAAGAAATAAGTCTTTCTTTGTAGCAGAGGTGCCTCCCGAGGCAGAAAGACACACAATAAAATGAGTAGTTGGATGGACTTAAAAATTTGACAGGAAGCTCCAAGGATAATGCTAACTTTAACTGGATTAGCAGCTAGTGGTTAGCGGTGCAGGATTGTCTCATTCCTAACAAAATAAGAGCATTTCATTTGGCATTCTGTTAGTAACCAAAATGTTACCAGTTAAATCACCCAAAAGGAACTTTCTTAATCCCAGTATAACCTACAGGTGTTAGCCAACCTGAAGCTGGTGGCTAACGCCTATAGCAGCGACTGGTGGTGTCTCAATTCTAACAAAATAATTTTAAAACATTTTTATAACAATTAACTCAAAAACCACTTGCTTAGTAACACGCTGTAAGTTCAAACTGGCTTATGAATTTAGAGCCCGTTAGCTTAGTAGCACGCTGTCAAACATTTGAGATGCATTTAGTCGCGTCTACTAACTTCTCCTTTACGTCAAAGAGTGCTCACAAGTTTTGGATTTTGAACTTAAACGTGTGAGCTTGTAAAAGATAAACCTACAGTAGTAAGTTGTCGACTTTTCATTCATTTGGTCGTATTTCCAGGAAGTGAGTAAATGACAGAAGAACAGAATGAGGTGACTTTTTCAGATTATTAATGATGACGTAACATAAGAGGGAAAAAAAGCTCACCAAGTAATCTCAGTGTTTGCTTACTTGCCTGCGTTATTGTTTGTTTAAATGAAACAAGTCGGCTTATCGGTTGTGTAGCGTGTTTCACTTCGGATTAATACGGATACTGAAAAACCAGCTGGCACCACTTGTTGACAGAACCTGTGGATTAACACGATGACCCCTGCTCTCCCAGGAGCGTCCTCCTACAGATGAAAGTTAATTAAATAATTAAGAAGTGGAGCTTGGACTTTAATTGAATGCTTGTGGCTCAAATTGAGGTTAATAAGTCCAACCTGTTGGGACTAGAAACAGAATAAGTAAGGAGGAAATGTTTGTTCATAAAATGTTCAACTAGTCAAATGGGACTGAATATAATTAATAATAGCTAATAAACGATGTCTAATCTTAGGTTCTTTGGTTTCTATAAAGAAAGTGATTTGATTACCCTTGAAAATTGTGACTGTTTTTGTGATTAAAAGGATCAAAATAATGTATTTTATAGCAAACAGAAAGTTATATTGGATGTTCTGCCGGTTCTTGGTGCCATAAGTGTACATCGTCCTATTATCTAAGTTTGGATGTTTTTATATGTTTCACTATGAGGTTATGTTATTTTAATAAAATCTAGGTTTATTTTCAATGCTTTTCATGCATCTTTTCCAGGGATAATTATAAATGTGGAAAACACTTTAATGTGCAATGTTTGAGGGAAAAGTCTCAAATTCATTAGTCTTACAGGGGCAGTTCTACCAGTATGTATTTTCCAAGGACATAGTGCCATTTCATAGCACAACTAGTTAGCTACAATTGTTATAAAAAAATACTGTATATTTACACCTTGAAATTGGGCCCCTGTTTCTTTAAGAAGCTCCTGCTCTAGTAAACATGAGTTTCTGGAACTCCACTTTGAAGAAGTCATCACAGCATGGCTCCTCTATTGAGCGAGTGATGGGGGGCAGAGCGGAGGCAAAATTTAAAAGTGAAATTAATAAACTGATCAACCAGGTGCTAATCTTTCCCCAAGTAGATCAACACAAATAAAAAGAAAAAAAAATCTATACTTAATCATAGGAAGTACATAAATGTAGCATATGCTAGACAGGGCAGTGAATCCGACACAGTACAGAATACTTTCCTGCTAACATCGTATTCGTATGCACTTCCTCCATTTTGCTTGTAGAGACCAGTTTTAAACATCACATCAAACATTTTCTCTGACTCTCCAGTAGCACAGCTGCTGTTGTTACATGCAGGCAGGTAGAGTGCGTCACCTCGGCATACTGATTGTTTGTTTTTATTTAATATGAACAAGATATTCAGTGAAAGTGCAAAGAGATGATTGAAATGAACAGAATCATGATGAGATGCTTTAGTCACAAAACTACTGCTTTATAGAACAACACAGTCCTTTTTAACCACAATGCAAGGGTGTAAATTTGTTCAGAAAATGGCGTTATGTAACACCTGAACTAGGAGCTCAGCTCACTAATCTTCAGTCTGGATATTTAAGGACAGTACTGTTGCTGTGGTTGGCCTTAACTGACCCAGGGTGGAACAGTAAAGCAGCCAACCCCGGGCTGTCTGGACCATTTCCAGGCTAACGTTAAAGCTGCAGTATGCAACTTTTACGAAAATATGTTTGTTTTCTTTTCCATGTTTAAACTGTCGATATGTGACGACAGTTTGGTATGAGACAGATAATCTGTGAAGAAATCCATCTTGTCCACCTTCTCCCTGAGCTGCTATTACTGTTTGAAGAAATGCAGTGTTCATGACCAAAAACAACCAATCAGAGCCAGGAGGAGGGGCTTAGTGTTGTCAATCAACCTCCTGTACGATGTGCAATGTGCTAATGGCATAGAAACAATTTAACATCACTGGAAGACTGTATCAGTGGCCTTGCTAACCGGCCTTAGCATTGGTGGAAAACTATGCTGTGGTGAACCAGTGGTAGCTTAGCAGAGAGCAAAAGGGAGGTGCTTTTTAAGAAGCTTCAACGCTTTCCGACACTCCCGTCATCATGTCATTACCAACAATGCTTCTCCATGACGCTGTTTAGCAGCTCAGAAGACACGCAATTCCACTAGGTGTTTGCTAATTGCTGCTGCCGCTAGTTTGGAGGAGCTTTGGGTAAATATGTCTCACGTTCCTTGAGCAATTGTTCAGGCTTCCCTAAAGGGTTGCCATGGGAGATTCAATGATTTCTCAAACATACATGAAACATTCAAGGCAACACTGCAGGCATGTTTTTTTATGAGGAAATACGATTATGACATAATAGCGAACTTAAAAAATTATTTTTTTTTATAGTACCGCCCTCTTAAGAGTTATGTTTTGCAGGCTTCTCCTCATGAACCTTTTGGTTCCAACATCAGACCTCCTGGATATACATTGTTTACTGACCCAATGCCAGTTTGCACAAAGGTCCACAGGTTTCAGGATTAACATTAAAGCCATAGCACATCAGGCAGTTACCAAAGCATCCCACAGTAAATCAAAGCAGTAACTCCACAGGTAGCCGTCGGCTCCAGCACTGGAAAATTGTGCCTTACAAATGACCCAACACTGTACACCACTAACGCAGGGGAGTTTCACAACAACTTCCAAAATCCCATCGTACAACATCCAACCCAGTCTCCTCACACACAGAGGCTGATCACCTTGTCATACTCGATAAAAACACTTCCACACCCCTGGCTGCGGCCTAGTTAACCCCCCCCCACAGAGATGGAGAAATAATTGGAAATCGTGACGCTAATTAACCTTCTCCAGGGTAAGGGTATTTATATCCTCCCCTTTTTGACGGAGCGACCAAGAAAAGGGAAAACGAGGGTGAGCGGCGGCGCCGAGCCGGGCCGGACGAGATGAAAACTGATTAGGCAGGTGGTAAGAAATGATGGGAGAAAATAGTTAGGAAATGGGAAGAAGGAACCAAGTTAAGGAACATCAATAATTCATTGCCCGTTGCTTAATTTTCAGATTTAAGAGGGACGAGCAAATGAGTCTGTTCCAGACTAGAGGTTCGGACTCTATAAATGTACATTGGTACTAGTGAGTTAAATTGAAGCTGCAAGTCTTTTTGGAAGGAGCAAAAGAATTTAATTCATATTTTGATTTGTGCTGACTGACTGTCCATGTGAATTCACATTCATGAATTGTATGTACTTCACATGCAACTCTAGAATTGGGTCCAGATCAATAGTTTCTTTAAGTAGTTGGTTCTGTTGAGAATTGGGATTTATTGTGAAAACCATTAACTCTAATTAAAGATGTTTTGCAAACAAGCGTGGACCATAACAGGTGCTCTCCTTCCAATCTGACTGAGATGGAGAAACTTTGCAGTAAAGAAAGGACAGAGATCTCAGGCTCTAGATGTGCCAAACAGGGAGAGACATCGCCCAGACAACTGGCAGCCTAACTGCAGCGAAATATACGGCAGCCCAAACGGACAAAAAAAAAAAAAAAAGAATTAAAAAGCCACAACAGCAAAAGCCGCACCGGAAGCTATTCTAAAGGGTTTGTCGTAATAAGATGGAGTTTATGCTAAAATGGATGGAATGCTAATATGAAAGTTATGCTAGCACGGAGGCAGCACCAAAACAGAAGTTATGCTAAGATAAAAGCTATGGTATAAAAAAAGCTACGCTAAAACAGAGGTTATGCTATGCTAAAGTGGAAGTTAGCATAGCGTTCTCGGGTTATGCTTGCGAGGCTTTTTATACTTTCCATAAATTCTATTTTTGTTTGGATTTTGCTGTTGTATTGATGCTTCAGCATGTTGATGACCTGTCTGGGCCACCATAGAAATGAGGCAGGACTGTGTTTTTGAATGGGACAGGGCTGTTAAGGGAGTGGTTGGACGGTTGTAATATAAGAAATATTAAATTATATTCATATTAAAAATGTTTGTGAGATTTTGTTTTTAGTCAAAACTCTCTCAATTCAATCCGAGGAAAATCAAACTTTATTCCAAAAATCAACTTCATTCCAGAAGTCCCCTTTGGTCCTTCTCAAACTCTTGTCCAACTTTCACAACGTTCGCCTCAGTTGTGTTTTGTGTGGCGGTGAAGAGCAGGCACATGCACAAAATGTACCTTTCTTTCAGTTCTAGCTTTGGCAGGAGGCAGAAATTGGTTGCCACTGGTTACAGATTGGTTAGAGCACAATAACACACTTCTCAAAATAGCAAAGTGCAGGCATCAACGCAAATAGCAGACTCCGAGCATTCACAAAATAACAGTTTTTAGTTTGATCTGTGGTCTGCATCCGCCATAGGTCAGGGTTTCTGTGCGGTCAGAGGCCTGAGAGATTCCTTATACGGACATGATCCATGTGGGCGATTTTATATGAAGGGAGAGCAAACTGAGCTGGCTCCCCATGTGGGCCAAAAGAGAACATGGGTGTAAGTGAGAGAGATGTTAAGGGAAGGTCAGAGGAAGAGAGACAAGCAGTCAGTCAGTCAGTCATGAAAGCAGCAGAAAGCACAGTTTGGGGAGGTGAAAGATCTCAGGAGAGAAGGAGTCCTGAGAGGAGAAAAGGACCCGGCTCAGATTTCCATTGTCGGCCATGCCACCTTTCTGCTCTACTGTCACTCGGCCCTTTCTGCAGAAGCTGGGGGGGTCTGAGAAGGCTAAGGTTACCTGGCCGCCGTCCCCCGCTGCCCCTGCTGACTTTCATTTCTGCTTAGGCTAACAACCAAGACCATTAAAGCGGCGGCGCAGATTTTACAGGATAAACTTTCAGCACTGAATGCAGCGAATGCACTCCACACTCTGTCTCATTATATATCTATACCCCACGGCGGAGCTCCGCTATTCAATCATGCACCTCTGTGGTCCTATTTTAGGCCAATAATTGTCACCTTTTGTAAATGCGTCTTATTATCATGACTGTGTGGGCCAGACATTAGCAGAAGAAGAAGCTAAATAAAAATGTGTGAGGAGCGGACTGCAACAGACAACAGCCTCAGGCGACGCGTCACGGTTGGCGACGGCTATCTGTCATAAATACTAGAGCAACGGTTGCCGGGCAAGTTTGGTCCGCCAAAAAGTTGGAGCGGGTCGGAGCAAAGACAGGGATGACGAGCACTGATGGCAATTCAGTTCAGTTCAATTTGATTCAGCTCTGATCAATTCATTTCGGTTCAATACTCAACTTCAGATCAGTTCAGTTCCAGCCAATTCAGTTTAGTTCAGTTAAAGCATACGTTTAATATAGGGCAATGAAATATTGCCCGTGTAACTTCATAGCGTTGCTGCTCACGCTGCAGCTTTCCGCACCAGCTGATCAAAATGATGTTTCCCAGACAGTTTTTGTCCTGCAGTTTCAGATGTTACCTGCTTCCACCTCCTGAAGAATCTTTCTGAGCCGAAGCTTCAGTGGTCAGATATGAACTTGGAGCCGCAGGAACTTAAAGTGCGCTACGTTTTGTACTTAGGCCTCTTGCTAAAACAAAGTGCTATTTTGGAAGGCGAAGCAGCATTGACAGATGGTCCGTTAAGCCATTTCTGAGCAGCAGTTGGTTTCAGCCAAGCAGGCTGGTATTATATTTCACAGAACAGAAAAGTACATGCACACAAATATTTGCGAGGAATCAACTGTTTGTTTTTTTGGGGGGGGTTTTTTCAGCTCTAATGTGTCTGGGGACATTTTTTTTCCCTTTTTTAAAATTTTTGTTCCTGTCCAGTTTCTTTTTCAGCTCCGTTCAAACGTGAAACGTCTTCTTCTTCTCTTTTCTTTGTTTCCCGTCGGCTTGGCAGACGAAGGCCCACGGGCCCTGCTTCACTCGGATCCACGCGCCGTGGCCCGTGTTGTGTAGAGAGGCCGAGTTTCTCAAGATTAAAGTTCCCACCAAGCAGGTGAGATTCTGACGCAGAACCAGATTCTGAAAACACAAAACCGACGAAACACGGAGTTCCCTTCCAGACTTCACGCAAAAGACTTCGTTCGTACACATTTCAGGCACAAACTTTCACGTTTCAAGTGGGATTTATGCGACTGACACGCAAAGACACGCATTATTGGAAAATGATACATGATTACGTTCAGTTGAAATCTTTATGAACGTGCCAAATTTAATATAAATGTAGTGAACTGTCTGATGAAGGGACGATTCCTCTTAAAGTCTAAAGTACTTCTGGTGTTCAGCGCTGAGTGACCAGCGTGTCTGTTGTCTTGGTTTTTCTCAGAGTTACGAACTCAAAGAGGAAAGTGGCTTTGGGTCCAGTATGAGCTCGCTGTGGAGGAAACTGAACCAGCCCTTTGAGCCCAAAGTCCCACACCAGGACCACGGCAGCACCAAGTTCCTGTCCCACTGCTTCTCCAGAGACAAACTGCACATGTAAGACTCTGTCCAACTGTCCGTCCGTCGCTCCGAACGTCCATCCATCTGCTATGTTCTGTTTGCCAGATAACCACAGTTGCATATTATTAGTTACATTTACTGAACTACATTTACTTGAGGAACTTTTAGGAGTATTTTTACTGCGACGTACTTTTTACTTTTTCACTCGAGTAATTCCGATATAAAGTATTTCTACTCTTACTTGAGTAGCATGTCTGGATTCTCTACCCACTGAATGAAACACAAGCAAAAAAAATCACCAGGCACAAACACACACAGGCAGCTTTTATTGACGTTTCCTATGTTTTTTTTGTTTTTGTTTTTTTATTGAATGAAACTGTTTGTCACTGTTTGTTACTTATATAAATTATTGTCATTTTGGTCCTTAAAATACCAAAATGTCCACTTAACTTTACACTTTGGTCCGTTTGATGATGTATTTTTTAAATATTAAATGACTGATAATTTGATCAGTTATTCAGTACCTGAGTTGTCTTTATACCAAATACTCTTACTTTTAGTTAAGTCATGTCTCGATCAGCTACTTTTTACTTTTACTTGATTAAAAACTTGTTGAAGTAGTGTGAAGCTTTAGTTGGGTATTATTTTTCGCTACTCTACTAACCTCTGCTTATAACCAAACGTCACCACTTTGGATTCATCTCTTCGTCTCCTTAGCAACACCTGGTTGCTACTTTCTCCTACTAAATCCAAACATCTACAGTGAGGAAGCTTCAGCAGCCAGAGGTCAAGGGTTGAGGTTACTGAGTGAACAAGCAACCTGAGCATTAATCTGGACACTTGTTCAAATAAAGTATTCAGGACGAGCTTTGTTTCAGGTTGTCCTTCTGGTAAATCAACTCTTCTCGGCGTTTCCTCCGTCTCTGCACAGGTTTGAATTTGCTGTGGATATATTTTACATCTGTTTGGATGTTTGACTGCTGCTCTTGACAAAAATAGGTATAGGTCAGTTCGTTTCTCTGGTTTCAAGGAGAGCGTTTATAAGTTTTTAAGCATCCGTCAATGAGGCTGGGAGGAGGCATTTGGGAGAATGTTAGCTTTCATTATCCATTTCTAAAACCAACTTTCTTGCATGTTTCTGAATAATTTGGAGTATCTAGGTAGGTCCAAATTGAAGTCATTTGGTCTCAGATGAAAATAAGTTAATTAGGACACTTGACCCTAAACCCCAAAGCCTCTATATAGAGAACATATAGAGGCTTTGATCGGCACATTCAGTTATCAGTCAGAATGTGGCGATGTTCCAGCAGGTGGAACAGTTAGCGATCGTATCTAAACGTAGCTGCTGTCACCGATGTCCAGAGTGGATGAAGAAATGAAGACAAACGGTTACTTCCCGTTTCCTAAACTCCATTTGGACACAACTAGAAGCTCCAACAGGACAGGGATCTTAAAGATACATCAAAACCCGATTTGGAATCTAAATCAAATTTACTTTAAGCTTCACAACTTCAACTCTTTTCCAGATTTGTGGACAGAGAACGATTGAAATAAATCACTTCTGATCTTTGCTGCACCTCAGACTCAGTGTGGTGTTTAATGGATCTATAAGTCTTTCAAACAGAGCTGGCTTTGCTCTTGACTGACTAAATACAGTTTCAGATGAAGGTAATGGAACCTTATCTTTTTTCTTTCTGTCTGACTGCTAATTTGGGCTTGTCAAAATGGGATTAAAAGTCAGTGCTGTGAATGTTTTTTTAAATGAGCTTTAACCGTTTGTTTGACAGCTTGTTTTTTTTTTTTTTTTTTAATTTTTCCTTTTTGTTCCTTAGTCGTGAAAGGAAAATGGTTCCCCTCAGATTGGCACAGTACATTCACTCCTCCTACATGAACTCTCATCACTTGATTCATATGATTTAAATACAAAGAAACACATCCATAACATCCTTATGACTTTTATCCACCGGCTGTGTTTACGTCAGGTACAACATCACGTCTAAGGACACGTTCTTTGACAACGCCACGAGAGGCAGAATAGTAAGTGTGTCTTTAATGAGTTCACCGTGTGTTATAATCGCTCATTTATTAACCTCTGATGGACTAAGAAGAGCGAACTAAAGGCAAAACAAAGGAGTAAATGTTCAACAAAAGATCTAGATTCATTTCACATATTTAGAAGAAAAAAACCAAACTTATATCCAAGTTTGACAAGTTGTGCATTTGCACGAAAAAGAGACAATTTTCCATGATTACAGGCATCAATTTGCGAGATGACCACTAAAATGTTGTGACGTAAAATCAAAAGTTTACACGAACATTTTTTTGATGTAGTTCCTTGGAAATTGGTTTATTTTCAAGGGTTTTTTTTTTTCTTTTCAATTTCTGATTTTAAAATATTTTAAATGTAATTTTAACATTGTAAATGTTTTTCTTCCCATGTTGGAAAATATTCAAGTTTGTTTTGTCCCTGAAATCCATTAAATTAGTCTAGAAATGATCGAGGTTTTGGCAGAAATGTACTGTACTCCTTTGTGTCCACATTCTGTGTTTTTGTTTTTCATTTATCCACAATGACTCTGGCTCTTTATTTGTTCCCAAACTGATGGTCTTGACTCTCTTCCAGGTCTATGAGATCCTGAGGCGGACGGTGTGTGTGCGAACATGTCAAACCGTAGGTGAGGAAGCTGGACTGATAGATGATCCTTTGGCTTAATGAGAACTCCACTGCTTTGCTAGAATTTAGTGTAGTGCTCTGCCACAAACCAGAATTAAAAAAAAGAAAAAACCTTTGTGAAGAAAGATGAAGTCTTAGGTGCCCAAAAGTTGATATTTGAGTAAAGCAAATGAACTTAAAGCAGACAAACTGTCTTGTGATGTCGTTGCATCACAACCACAAACTGGGTGTTTAATGTGATAGACCAACACGACCATCTTCCCTGCTCCTGCATCCCCACATCATGATGCTGCCACCACCATTTGTCTAATGTAAATACTACAAAATATACTGCACACTATTTAGATTCTGATTTTTACTTTACTTTTCACCTCCATCCGTCCAGACTCAGTGTATTCAATCTGAAACAAAAGTATTCCCTCAGCATGATGCTGCCACCGCCATTTCCCCAAATTTCTAATTTTCCCTTTATCTAAAATGCATCCCCTACTTTGTGTTGGTATGTCACTTAATACCCTATTGAGATACCTCGATATTTATTCCATTTAGATGCATCTAGAGCTAGGCTAGGCTAGGTTAGCTTAGCTTAGCTAGGAATATTTCTCCCTGAATATTTCTATGCAAGCAGTTGCTTGGTACCAACACCTCAGTTTTGTTCGACTCTCCACAGAAACACAGCAGCTCCTTTAGATGTTCCACCAACATTATCAGTGATAATTATAAATATGACAATATTACCTCGGCGTCAATGTTTGCCGCTGCTAGCAAAGCAGAAAAAAAAGCACTAGCCGTGCTAGGAAGCGGGTTAGCTGCATGTATGACATGTACTGTACTCGGCGCTGACGTACTGTGTGCGAGCCGTGGTTCCTCTGTGGAAATGAGCTGACACCCTTTTCATGTCCAGTGTCCCCCATATGTCTGGTTGGCTGGCCCATGGCAGCAGACGGCCTCAGCCAGCAGGTTCTCACAGAGCTGCAGGGGAGGAACGGTAGAGAAAACAGAGCTTCATCTCTCTCTCTGACCTTGCTTTTCCTCTATTCCCTTCATTCCTCAGCGCAGCAACACGCGCGCACGCACACACACGCACACACACCCTGTTGCTCAGCACCATCTCCTTCACAAGTGGGTCACACTTCCTAGGTCAGCTAAAGATTGGAAGCAGGGGCCTCTGGGAGATGTGGTTGTTTCTGGCTGGTTGAGTGTGTGCTCATGCGTGAGGATGGGTGTTTCCTGGGTGTGGTGTGTGTGAACCACACAGGTGTTCTCTGCTTGGTAACGGATCCTCTTCCATGGACTAATAATGCTTACAGTGTCTTGGGACTGTATTGATGTTTGCTTTGAATTGACCCCGAGCTCTAATGGAATATTTAGATCAACACATATTCATGTAATAGAACGTCTTAGTCAACACCCAGACCGTCTAAATCTTATAAATAATATGAAGTAAAAGGTGAAAATGTATGTTCTCCCCTAATCGGCCTGAGTTTGAAATATTTTGCTCAGAGGAAAACGACAAAAAATTTCAGACATTATCCCATTTATCCACTGACAGCTTCCCCTAAATCAGGTGTGTCAAACTCATTTTCATTTTGGGCCAAATTAAGATCATGAAGGCTCTTAAAGGGCCAGTTGTGCCAGAATGTGTTGATAAAACCTGTTCACAAACTGTTAATATGTCAATGAATTCTTAAAATTACATAATATTATTGAAAATCTTTTCAGTTCCTTCAGGAACTAATAATAAATGTGACTGTTTATTTACTCGCTGTATAAATCATGGACTATAATCAAACATCAACTAAATTCTCAAGGGACTGGAGGGATTGATTGATATAAATTGGTAGTAAACAGATAAAAACTGCATTGATATTATTGATAATATAATATTTAATCACACTTAGTGTTTAGTCTAGTCTGTGGAGGGCCACATAAAAAGCTACGGCGGGCCAGATTTGGCCCCCGGGCCTTGAGTTTGACACATGTGCCCTAAATTAAGTCGTCCAACACTCTCGGTTGGAGAAAGTTCGAAGACTGTGTCAAAATTTCACTTACCGACTGTTAAAAATTCTTCATGTATTCAGCTGTACATTCATGCTCTTATTTTGAAGTGGGTGCTTCAGTTCTGTTTCCTCTCCTCATGTTCTCTTTTTCGCCCCCCAACATCTTTATCTCAAATAAACGACGCACAGGATCAATATCTGAGAGCACAACAGAATACATAAATGATGATGTTAAAATTCAATTAAATTGGTGATTGACACCAATTCTACTTTGACACTGGGTTTTAATCACATAAAATTCTACAAAGATATAAACTCTTAGACGAGCCGTTCAAATCGCTATTATGCAATATTAAATTGTGTTGTTAAGATTACATTACAATGGACGTCACGATGTGATTTCAGTTCAGTTCAATTCACAAATCTCCGATGGAGCTGATGCAGTATCATCTCTGACACAATCATTTCTACGTTCATCAGCTCAAAGCACAAGTAACAGGCAACAAGTTTTCTTTGAAAGCTCTTCAGAGATCGGAATGAAAAGTTGCAAAATTCAAAACAAAAAGACGCGTTGAACTTGTTCATATAGGTTGACCTTTTACATTTTAGTCGGACCGCGTCTGAAAAACTCAATTAACAGAACTGCTTTGCTATCTGTTTTTTTTTTTTTTTTTTTTCTTCATTCTGACCAATCGTCTTGAGTTTCTGATTTAAAACCTGCTCCATCTAAAATAAAAGTTGAGACGTGACCTGACCTGACCTCACCGATGCCCCTCCTCTCTTTTCCAGGCATCAGCACATTGATAGCCAAGGGCGTATATGACGCCGCCTTCCCTCTTCATGACGTAAGTGTGAGCCGTGAAGTATCGACTCGAAACAATTTTCTATGTCTCGCTGAAAAGCGACACGTAATTCAGATTTTGTGTTTTTGCCGCGAGGCAGAGGAGATAAAAAAAAAGTTCTCTCAACAAATATGTAAAAAGATTATAAATAATATAAAAGTCAACGTATATTCTAATCTTTTTCTAGTAAAATTCGATCATTTCTCCTGATTGGATTTCTTGTTTATATTTTTTTGTATTTGCATTTGGCAGATTTCTGTCCTTCATATCGATGTTTATTCTTTAACAACCATTTTGAGCTTTTAAGTGTGATTAGTCCTCTTCACCGTGTTCCGGTGTTTCCTCATGCTCGTCCTTTTGCTCCGCAGGGTGACTTTAAGGTCACTGGACCCCTGGAGGAACGCAACGACAGACAGGTGCCGCCGCTCCGCTCCGCTTTCACAGCTCTGCCGTTACGTTCGGTTTGGCGTAACCCTCCGTTCCCTCCTCTGTTCCCGCCTGCCCGTAAAAGAGACGATGAACGTCGAACGCGGCCACCAGCGGTCGGCCGCTTGCAGCTCGAGCCCCGGCGGATATTTAAGCCGGAGCACACGGGTCTTTCCGCACAATGACGGTTCTGTCCTCCCTTCGTTCGCATTCGTAAATCGTCCCATCTGCCTAACACTGGCACAGATTGGAGTTTAAGTCGAGCGAACGCTCCTCCGAGGCGGAGAGAGGGAGAGAGACGGTAATCTGTTGACTGAAAAGTCCAGACTGGAAATAAATCCGCGGTAAATAAATCTGTCCAAAGTATACCACAACATAACAGAACAAGCAGGGATGGGAATGTAAATTAGCACAAACAAAACATTTTTCACTTGCTACACGGGCTTTCATTTCAACCCAGCCGGCATCATATCTTATAATTTAACATTTGTTTAACAATTGAACCGCCACGTTGTTTTTTGTGCTATAAAACTGATCGTAAACGATAAGGAATGATTAATGTACCGACTTTTAAAAGCCGCTGACTCATAAGGTGTATGATGGGATGTTTAGTCAGTACGAATATGATTCTAATTCAGTTTTTTTTCTCTCTGTTTTCTGATATTCTGTTCTAATGTTATGTCAACATGTCGCTGCTGAAACTGAGAATTTGTTCTCAATCAAATGACCTGGTTAAATAAAACAAATTATTGTTTCTCTTCAAAATACAAATGAAGAGTCATCCAGAGAACAGAGATATTTTGCATACTTTGTATATTTAAAAAACATAAAAAATCTGCTTGATACAGCCCAAAAGAAAAGTTATGATCTACTTTATTGATATTTTTGGCCTAGGTAGCGAAGACAACTAACTCTGGCCTCTACTGGTTCGGAGGACACGCAACCAGAACTCCAAGCAAATGTCTCAGATCAAATGGCCTAATCAAATCCCAGCCCTGAATCCCTCTGAGCTTTATCAGAAGCGTCGGTTTCTTTGCGTGAAAAGCGAAAACTCGTCAAATGCGTTGAATTTTGTGGCTACGAGAAAAAGACGCGTTGAACTTGGTCATATAGGTTGACATTTTACAACCTGTAAAAAATGGCAAAATGGTTTGATCAGTTCAAGGTTCGCCATGGTTAAAGCCAGAATGTTTCTCCTAGATGCTGCAATAAGGAATAAAATTACAAAGTGAAAAAACCTGGAATATTTCGAAACACTGATCGGAGAAAGGGATAAGGAATCACGAACGAAACCAAGTAAAAGCCAAAGTGACCGCAGTTTCACTTCTCTCTCTGCGTTCCTGGGCGTAAACACGAGGCGTTTCTGGAAAGCGCTCCGTGAGCGGTGGATGTAGTCGAACCCGACACCGTGTTTCTGTCGGGTCGTCTTCCTCCCACCTTACCGGGTTTCACTCGTCTTCAGGATGGAGTTACTTACGCCGCGGCTCCTCCGAGGCTCAACTCGGCCAATCAGGAGGCGCCTGCCTCCGTATCAGCTGTGCCTCAGAAAAAAAAAAAAAAAATGCTTTTCAACTTTCAAACATGACAACACACACCCACAACGACTTGACTCTGAATGTTTCTCTCTCTCTCTCTCTCTCTCTCTCTCTTTCTCTCTTCCTCTCTCTTCTCTTTGTGCGTTTGTGTGCGCGTGTGTGTGTGTGTGTGTGTGTGTGTGTGTGTGTGTGTGTGTGTGTG
>VMRN01000121.1:428765-479217 GCA_010277015.1 Poeciliopsis turrubarensis
GTGTGTGTGTGTGTGTGTGTGTGTGTGTGTGTGTGTGTGTGTGTGTGTGCTGTTAGGTTCTCTTCGAAGAGTGGGCAAGATACTCGGCCTTCTACAAGTACCAGCCCATTGATCTGGTCAGGTAATGTTGCAAAACAGAAACGCCGGCTAGAGCTCTGAACACGTTTCATCTCATCCCACCAACTAGGAGGTGGACTGTCTAACTCGCCCCGATCCTATGGTTATAGAAAATACTGCAGTTGATATTTAATTATACTCAGAAATGCATAATTAATGTTTTCTCAACAGCTAGCTAATTGGCTATTTGTCATGCATTTTGACCTTTTTTTTCTTTTTTTTTTTTCAACTGAGTTCAGGTTTGTGACTTATACTATTCATTTCTGGAGCTACAACCTGGAGATATGTAAAAAAGTAAAAAAAAACAAAAACTGATGTAACAGTCTCTTCTTTGGCGCAAATGTGAGTTTATAAGTCAAACATTTCTCTAGCTGTGTTTCCGTACATTTGCTCAATTCGACATTTCGCAAACAAATCCACTTGATGGAAACGCGCTGATTTCGAAAACACTTGTTTTATGATCAGGTGTTTTGGCTCTAGGATGAGGTGTTTAGTTTTTTGGGCCGTGGTGAAAGTGGCTTATTTTGCAAAATTGAAATGGAAGCACTTTTGTTTTGTTTGTACATCACATGAAAAGAGCGTGGCGCAAACCATGAAGAAGAAGACGACAGGAAGTAGTAGGGAGGATGATGGTGTGACGTGTTTACTTAATGACTTATCAAGAAAACAAACTTTAATTCCGTTTCTTATTTAATTGCAAGAACGCAGTTGCAAAATTGATAATGTTTTGATGAATATTTGTAAAGGAAGCAGAGTTACTGATGGTCTGTGCATTAAGCAGTAGCCTGGAAACCCAACAAACAGACACCCTACCCTAGGATTTAAAAGCGCTCTGTTGCTAATCTAACTTATCTGAAAGACCGAAAAACATTTTGATACAAAAACCTGAAATCTTTTGGTATATTTAATTCCTGCTCTGGTTTTGACCAGCAGTGTTGCTCGCATGTGCACTTTTATCGCTACATATGCTTTTTTTTTTTCCTTTTTTTTTTTTGCTTCATGTAGATGTGTTTCTTTCGCTCCTCTAAACCACCTGTCTTCCCTGTCCAAAATGTGAATGTCGTTCTCTTCCAAAGAGCGGTTTCTGTTTTTGAGACAGACGAAGCTCTGACTTTCTGAGTTCTCACCCGTGAACTGAGAAAGCCTTTTGGATGAAGGGAAGCAAGAGGAGAAGTTACTTTTCCTTCCATTTAGACAAATAGTCCCCTGTTATATTTGCAGGAATGCAGAGATTTGCAGACTAATCCCCGTCTCATCCCCGTCTATCCTGTTTCTCCGCAGGAAGTACTTTGGAGAGAAGATCGGCCTGTATTTTGCCTGGCTTGGTGTTTACACCCAGCTGCTCATCCCGGCCTCCATTGTGGGAATCATCGTGTTTGGATACGGCGTGGCGACGGTGGACACCAACATCCCCAGGTGCGCCCGGAAACCTCGAGTCGTTCCGTCGCAGATTCCAGTCGAACGCGTAAAACGGAGCGGGACGGAGGCTTGCCATAAAACACTGGAAGAGTCTGAAAATGAGGGATCTCTTTTCAGCGTGCACTCATGTTCACGAGCCACACTCACACACTCCAGTAGACAGGGATTGCCCAGATACCTGCTGTATCTGGCTTTAGTCACGGCCGTGTGGGAGGCACACAGAAGGCACGGCTGGCAGTGTGTGCGCGAGTGTCATGGATTCAGCCCACACCGACTATGAATAGGGTCAAAGTACAAAAGCTTGTGTGGTAGTCAGGAGTTAAAAGTCCCATTCATTTCTCGTACGCACATGTAACAGACACGAGCATCTCTTAAAGTCTTTTTATTCTTTTTTTTTTTTTTTTTTTTTGCGGGGATTGCAATCACGGTTTCGTTTTCATGTGTCGGCGTGCCTATCGGCGGGTTGAAGTTCACGCCCCTGCATTCCTCCCTCCGTCTCTCCCTGTCTCCCCCTATGCAGCTTGGAGATGTGCGACGAGCGTCTCAACTTCACCATGTGTCCGCTGTGCGACGGCGCCTGCGACTACTGGCACCTCAGCACGGCCTGCGGCACCGCCAGGGCTTCGCACCTCTTCGACAACCCCGCCACCGTCTTCTTCGCCATCTTCATGTCTCTGTGGGGTGAGGTTTTGGGTTCGCCTGCGTGTTTGTGTGCGTGCGTGTGCGTGAGTGAGAGGGAGACGAAAGAGGACGGGTGGGGTGAACGTGAAGGTGCTCATTAATATCTTACGTCCTCTCTCGCCTCAAGTGGAGGCGGACACCTGTGGCGACAAGCTAAATCGGCAGGGGAGTAAAGTTTCAGGAGTTCAGAAAAAAAAAAAAAAACCCACACACAATAAAAATGTACAGATGAAGTCAGATATTTACATTTAGTGTTTGAAAATACACTCTTTTAAACACTCAGAGGTCTACGTAAGCTAAGATTGCTGCGTGGGTGTCGTTATCCTCCATGAGAAACGCGCTGCACCCACAGGGGCTGAAATGCCGCTCAGAAAGGAAGAAGCCATGATGTAAAAACTATTTACTGTTTTTACATCATGGTTACTGTTTGTTACTGTTTTCAGAGAGACTCGGGGAGAAGAACTTTCATTTTTGGTGACGCATATGGCGTTCCGATGGAACTAAAATGAAAGTGGGTGCCAAGTTTCCATAACAACCGACATGGTTGTTATGGAACTGAGGCAGATTTGATTTACTCTGCAGATCCGATGCAAAGCACATATTTGATAAGTTATTTTCTATTTAGCCAGAGTGACTGGAAAAGCTACAGGAAGGTGGTGAACATTTCTAAGAAATAATAAATAGGTAAATATTTTTACATTTTTGATTGGAACCTAAATAAAAAAACACAAATTTAACAATTTTTCATAATCTTTTCAGTGGTCTGGAAACAAACTTTTTGCTTCAGTGATAATAACTTTAAATCTAAATCTGCCAGGGGGATGAAAACCTTTGGGCTTAAGAAAAAATTTGTTTTTTTCCCCATATCTTTCTTTGTTTATCAGTAAAAATCCTGTTTTTTAGTTCGTAGGCAGCAGAGTTTTTGATCGAACGATTGACTGAATTTCTGTGCGTGTGCGTGTGCAGCTGTGTTGTTCCTGGAGCAATGGAAACGGCGACAGATCAGCCTGAGTTTCAGCTGGGATCTGACGGGAATCGAGGACGATGAGGTAAAAAAAATAATACTAAATCAGCCGCACAGATGCATCATGGGAATGTTGTTCCGTAACCGAGCTCCCGTTTTGTTGTCAGGAACATCCCCGGCCAAAGTATGAGACGATCCTCCTGGAGAAGCGACAGAGGAAGCAGAAGAAGAAGAAAAAGAAGAAAAAGAACGAGGTAGGAACTTTTAAAACATGATCGGAAAAAGAATTCCATTTTTTTTTTTTTCTCGCTGAAGCCACATTTTTTCATGTACTTTGCAATCTAGACCCCTTTACTCTCACACCACCAAATAAATGTCCAACCAGTTGCTTTCAGAAAATGATCCACCTGGCTTTTTATTATGCCACTTCTCATTCAATACTTTGTAAAAATCGCCATTTTGATGCAAATACAGCTGCAGGTCTGTCAGGTCTGGGGTTTGACTTAACCATTTCTAACACAAGAACATACTTTAATGGAATTTTCTTTCCCCTTCACAAATACGCTTCAACTTCTCTTCTTGCTGTTTGGTTTCCGTAACAGTCCCTTTAAAGGAAACCTAACTCGAGTGTTAAAGAGGGCTCATCATCTATCTGATGCGGAGCCGTATTTGTGTGTTTGTGACTCGTCCCTCTGTCTCGTAGCCAGGGAAGCAGGAGGACGGGACAGTGACAGGGAAGGACAGATGGAGACAAAAACTGCTGTCTGCCATGGCTGCAGGAGTACCGGTAACCCTCCCTCTCTCCTCTCCTCTTTCCTCCTTAGCATGCCTTCCTTCCTTTCCCTCCTTTCCCCCATTTTCCTCTCCCTTCGTTTCCTTTCCAGCAGGCTGCTGTCTCTCTGTTCTTCTCTTCCTGTCCCATCCTCTGGCTGCTGTGGTTTCATCTGCTCAGGTATCTGTTTCCTTTTGCTTTTTTCATTTCTTATTTGGTTAACCCGTCCTGCTGGTGGTCCTAAAGTTCCTATTTATCCTCTTGAGTTTTCAGACCTTATTTTTAAATTTTTATGCAACACATGAGGCAGCACACATGCAGCCTGATGTTGTCAGTTATTGAAGCTTCCCACGCTTTGATAACTGCCCACAGGCAACTTGCTCACTTAAGAGGCTGAAGACAGTTTAAAATATCAATTCTGTAATCAGAAAGGAGACAAAAATCTGAATTTCCACGTCAAAACTGAACAAAACAACCCAACTGAGATGGAAAGCAGGGTTGGGCATTAATCATATTGTACGTTGTGTCAATTTCTTTTATTCATCATGACAATAGTGACTTCCAGTTAATGTTTCAAAACCCCCCAAAACTCACCGCACTAACATTATCAATAACATTTCAAAGTATGATTTAATACACAGACTTTGTGTTGCTCTGTGATAAGATTCACATTTCTTCATGCAAGTGGTGTCCTGAAGAAGCCTGTTTAAAATCCTAGAGGAATCGTTCTGCTTGTTTGTGGGTCTGTTGAGAAAACCGCAAAGAGGTAACACAGGTTTTGTCATCGTCTTTGTTATTATCACAATACCATCTTGAAATATCATGATGAAAATGTTAAGTCCATGTGACCCACCCATAAACTGAAAGCCACAAAACTGGACGGTCCCAGAATTAAGAAATATTTTTTGTGGCGGCTACCAAGTGGTGCCAGGTTGTCATTATTGGTTGGAGACTCAGAGCTAGTTAGTTGCTAATCGCTAATACAACAAGCTAGCTGTCAACTAATTTCATTTTAAATTGATTAAATTAGACAGCAAAATGAAACAAAGGTTAAAAATAAATCTAAAATCAAGTGCTAATATGAATTAGTTCATGGCAAGAAGGTTAAATCTAATTTTTCTGAACGCTCTTATTGAACGCTCCTTTTTTCAAAGGTTATTCAACTCGCCACTTTGCGAGCAGCGTGTCGCCTTACGGCTTCGTCAGTCATAGCTCATTTGTGGACAAAATAAAAAAAAAAAAATACAAACAAAAAACTGAGAGAGATACAAGACAAAGAAACACAAAGCACAAGAGACTGAGAGGCTTGGAGAAGTGGAGGTAGGAAGAAAAACAGAGGGAGAGCGCCTGAGTGGGAGTGATGCATGCTGGGCAGGAAGCCAGGGGTAAGATTAGTGACCGTCACTATGGCGACACACAACTCTCCCTCTCACGCACACTTAGCAGCCCTTGGCTTTATTACCTGAGACACAAAAATTGTGTTATAGGTTCAAACCAAATTAGCTTTCAAAAGTCAGACAGAGCTGCATCTTTCAGCGCTTCGTGGAATCAGTGCTGAACATTTTCAGCACTCAGTACAAATAAAGCCAGCCATTTATTTTTGGGGTCAGTCCAATTCATCCAAAGACAATACTGTGTTTAAGACACAATTTTTTTCCATTCCAATTCACTTTTGCTCATTGCAGTGAGTAAAAGTGATTAAAGTTCACCATTCTAGATTTAAAGGGTGTTTTCAGAACTGATAGTCTGCTGGACTTGGTTTGATTTGGGAGCAAAATTGTAATACTTGTTACAGTATCAGCTGGTACGTTTCACTTCCACACTTACTGAGTGAAATGAGCCAAACTACATGAAAAGCCTGTTCATAATCTGTGGCGGCGCTGCACAAAGAACTGCTGAAGGAAACGACACAAGAACCTCTAAAGAAGACACTGAGCACAACGTCCTACTTAAGGAAACGTAAACAAAATGGAGCGGCATCAGATTTTAGCGCTCGCAGGATTTCTCGTTTGTCTTAGGTAAAACACCGCGAGTCATTTCTCCCGCTAGTGCCAGATTTGTTTGTTTTTGGTTGCACTGGCCCAAAATTCCCTGTGCCGTAGTCCACTTCCTGCTTTCGGAGCGGTCTCTGGTCTTCTTGGCGTTCACATACCCATTCAAACCGCAGCGGAGTTCACTTCAGCCGAGCCGAGACCGAGGTTTGCCGCTGTAGCGTTCACTGTTTTGGTCCACATCAGTTTGATCCATAACTCAAACTCTAGATTTTCTTTCTGGACTTTTGAAATAATGCTTAAAAAATGTTACACTCTTGAAAACCAAGCATCTTGACATGCATTTGTACACTTGTGAGAGCGGCTATTGGTTCCAGATTTGACATGCCGGGGTGGAAGATGAAACCAATCCTCCCCGAAAAACCCCCCAAATCCCCGAGGAAGATTAGCAGATTTCTGTTAGGTCTCAGGGTGAAACAAAGCGATTGTTTAGTGTTTGCATGATGAACGAAATGTTTATTTTGACTTCCTGTTTTGCATAAAAGGCAGCGTGGGAGCAGGCTGGTCAGAAAGAGAGCCGATAACAGGGAAAATAAAAAGCTGTCACTGGGTCTCCGTCGTGAGAGCTTTGTCGGGCTCGATGGACTCCACAAACCAAATATAACACCTGACCTAATTTGCTACCTCCTCCGCTGACGGCTGTCCCCACCACACACACATGCTCACACACACTCAGACTGTAACTTTGTCTTTACAAATCTCCCTCTTTTGACTTTGTCCTCTTGTGCCAGCTTCTCTTGGTTGTGGCTGGCTGATTAAAAAATAAATAAATAAAAAAAGCAAAAGCTTGAACTTCCAGTTTCCGTTCAAATTCAATATCGCTGTTTTCAATATTCATTATCCATGTTCACTTCTGAGTGAAATCCGGGCAGCTTTCAGTGCTGGTTGTACTGTTCCTTTATGTTCACTAGATGGCGACGTTGCGTCAGGAGTGATCACCACTTGCTTGCTGTTCCTGCTGATTCAAAATATGTCAAATTACTCCATGATGTGAATCGGGTCTCACAAGTTGAGTTGACTTGAAACAATTTATGACTTTGTTTGTTTTTAAGAAATTATCCCAAAATCCTCCAATTTTCCCCCAAATATAAAAATTTTCTGTATCAAAGTAATGCAATAGTCATGTTTTCCTTATTATCTCTTTTGAAGTTATTTTTTTATTAGAACTACGTCTTTATTTAGTTCTATATGTACCATAACTCTAGTGAAGACATTTTATTTACACCCCTTAACCTTTCTTTCTTCCTTCCTTTACCTTCCGTTTATCTAGTGCCGATTCATCAAATAGAGGTCTGCGTTTGTTTGTCTGATTCTTAATTTGAGCTGTTTTTTTTTTTTTTTTCTTCACTCCAGATCTTCCAGTGAAGTTGAACAACCTTGACCCATTGCTTGCCAAACTGGGAACTCTCTCACTCTTTTCTCCGTCTCGTCTTTTCACTCAGGCGGTCGCCGAGAAGTTGACGTGGAAAGACCGTCTCCCTGGATACTTCATGAACATTTCCTCCATCCTTTTCATGGCAAGTCGAGTACAAGCGCTGTGCCGTCTGCGGTACGCCCCCTCGGTATTCACCGTACGTCAACAAATTGTCAAAGCATTTTCTTCTCGCTTTGCCGTCAGTTTGGACTGACATTTTCAGCAGTTTTCGGCGTGATCATCTACCGCATCACGATCTCGGCCTTGATGGCGATGAGCCCAGACCCTGAGACCAAGTCCAATGTCCGGGTGACCGTGACGGCCACCGCTGTCATCATCAACCTTGTGGTCATCCTGATCCTGGATGAAATCTACGGCGCCGTGGCACTGTGGCTGACTGAACTAGGTACAGAAAGACCCTCTCATCCAAAGCCGTTGTCATAGGTTCAAATTCCCAGCTATGCACACACACAAAGGACACAAAAATCCTTTGTGTGTGTGTGTGATCCTGTGTGTGTGTGTGTAAAACATGGACATAAAATTCTTTCAGTTTATTTTGAATGTAATGGGCACGAACACAGAAAAAAACGGGGGGAAAGAAATCGAGAAAGGTGGAGCAAGAAGGGAGTGAAGGAGATGAGAGCAGAGGAGAAAACAGGAAAACGCTGTATAAGTCTGCTTCTACACCTGCAGAAAGAGAGAAGAAACTGTAAAACAACAACAAACATCATGTGATGACATCACTGAAAAGTACACAGTGCTTGTTAATTAAAGATGTATATGGTGGCAACTGCAACCCAAAGTTATCTGAAAACGCCTGAATCTGTTTAGATTCTTTTTTTTTTTTATTATTATTATTTTTAACATTTATGACTTTTCACCTGACTCCCATCTGCACATAAACTTTTTTTCACTTGGTGGAGATGTACAGTGGTTTCATATTTATTAACTAAAACACAAGTTTGATTACTTTTCCTGTCAAACATGTAAGCCACTCACAACAAACAAACAATGTCAGGATGTCAGTTGCTTATTTTTCGGGATTCATATCCGATTTTAATATCGCTGTTATGGCCGATAACCGTGATTTACCAATATCATATATCGATGTGATTTACCTTTTGACGGCTTAAAAAATTGACCACACTGCTGACTTAAACTGAGTTTCATTTATCGGGCTGATGCCAATATGTTAAGAAATGACTAATATCAGCCAATACCGATGTTGATGCCAATATATCCGATATATTGCGTAGTTTTAGTTATTTTTGCTTGAGTAGGAGGCATAATCGGCACAAACGGGAGTCAGAATCAAAATGAATATTCGGCCGAGATCCAAGATTTTCAGAATACAGCACATAATTTATTTAACTTACGCTTGGGAATGGATCAGTTTTATCGCTGCTGATTGCAGTAATTCTTGAAATGACTTTTCTAAAGAGACTAATAAACTCATGCTTTGTTATTTAAGGGTAAAAAAAAAAAAAAGTAAGTTTGAAGGGACGGCCAACTAAACTTGAGCCCCAGAGGGACTAGTTAAAAAAAATCTTAACACACATACGCACACACTGCAAAACACGTTTTTAAACATTTGTTTTACACAGTGAGCGTGTGTCTGCATATTTGAGAGAAACGTCGCTTTTATTTTCTCCCCTCCTCCTCTTCTTCTTCTTGGACAGTGTGATAAAACTTTGATGTTTTCATGCTCCAGCTCTCTCATCAGTCGTCCCCAGAGGTTTCTACGACATTCACATCGATATTCCCAACCCCAGAAATAGAGGCAGAATTCAGACGTGCAAAGAGGGAGCGCGTGTGTGCGTGTGCGTGTGTGTGCGTGTGCGTGTGTGTGCGTGTGCGTGTGTGTGCGTGTGCGTGTGTGTGTGTGTGTGTGGAATCAAAAAGAGAAGTGCCAGTACGCTAACCTACTTCCACGCATGTGTGTGTGCTGCTTCGAAAAGTATTTTTCCATTTATAGATTCTTTCGGTTTTTACGTATGTTTTATCAGACTTCAAACATTTTAAATCGTCAAACAAAATTACGACTAAGCACATTTTATGACTCAGTTTCTGCAGCCACACCTGCCCGGATGAGCTGTCTCTGTTGTGTTGATAAAGTTAATGATGTTATTTATGTTTCACACACACACACAAAAAATAACAATTAATTGAGGGTGATTGCTCAATAGGTTCAATATTTAACTATGACAAAGAGACTGGCGATCCACGAGAGAGTTCCAACGTCAAAAAGCCCGTCTCGCGTTTCGCCACAGCGAGACGTTTGGGAACAATATTTCTGGATGGATGAGATAAAAGTGGAACTTTCTAGAGTGCGGCATCTCGCTACGTCTAAAAGCTACCAGTCTTTCTGGGAAAAGAACTTCATTCGTGACGGACAGAATCTTGAATTCTTCAGTCAAAAGGCTTTTTTCACAAATAAAATAAAAATATGAATCGGGGTTGAGTTTTGTCTTCAAAAGCCGCTGTGCATACTAAAGCACTGTCCTCCTCAAACTTTCCATAAACAGTAATATTAACTTTGTCTTTTTCAGAGATTCCTAAAACGGAAACCAACTTCGAAGAGCGCCTCATCCTCAAGGCCTTCCTGCTCAAGTTTATGAACGCATACGCTCCCATATTTTATGTGGCTTTCTTCAAGGGACGGTAAGAATCCTCATGCGCATGTTCCATGTGTAGTTTGACACGATGTTGAGCTGTGGGAACTGTGCATTCGCGCAAAAACATAAATTATTAATAAAGAGAGAGAAAAAAAAAAAAGGCCTGTCTTTGATTTTTAAATATTTATGTTATGCCAAGAAGAGTCTTTTCTCAAACAAGAAACATGTTTTATTTCTTAAACATCTGCAAATTAAAGAGATGATTCATTAATGTTGGTGAAACGAAAACATAATATACCCCATGAAAGTTGTCTTTTGTTTGCTCCTGTAGGTTTGCGGGTCGACCCGGCAGTTATGTGTACGTCTTCAATGATTATCGCATGGAGGAGGTTTGTTCCTGCAAGACCTTAGCTAAGCAGGTCAAGTATCCTGGAACTGACCCTCTGTGTTTCCCTTAGTGCGCACCAGGAGGCTGCCTCATCGAGTTGTGCATTCAGCTCAGCATCATCATGCTGGGCAAGCAGCTGATCCAGAACAACATCTTCGAAATCGGGATCCCGTGAGTCGACCGCTTCCTTTTCGCTTTCTTGCGGCGTCGTTGGACCTGAGACTTAGAAGTCTAGAGTCTAGAGTCTAAACCGGCCAACAAAGAGAGATTTTGTCACTTTACAACAACAATCTTCAATGCATTTCATTGCGAAGTAGTGCATGACTTTTAAATGTAAGGAAAATGGTGCAGCCATCCAGCTGCTTTTTGCAGTTTACATTTGCAAAGTGGCTCAAACTTTGTCAGCTTTAATGAAGACATTGCGTGAACAACAGTTTCCAAGTCCTTCCGCATACTCTCAGTTGAATTTAGGTCTGTATGTTGACTGCAACCACTCTTAACGCATGAAGATACTTTGACTTCCAGCACTAAACCGAAGTGGTGTGTGTTTGGGATCCTGTTGTTTGTCCTGCTTGAAAGGATTTTTCTATTTAAGTACAGGATTCCACTGCATGTAGCTTCAAACATTTACCCATTAGAGCTAAACATCTTCTATGGCTGCAGACGAAAAGCATCCTGTCAGCCACGTCATGCTAATGTCATTGTTAGATGTTGAGGGATGCTGTGTATTTCCAGCTATTTTTCTGCAAACAAGACTTGATGTGGTTTTCTTTCAAGGACGTTTTTCTTCTGGTTGCTCTTAAAAGTAAATCATCTGAATTTCAATAGCGGAGTCGTATTGACCTTTTGTCCCAGAAGGTTAGTCCCCATGCACCAAAACGCAAGACGACTCGCCAACAATCCTTACTTGAAGTCCTAAACCTTCTGACTGTTTTCTCATTGAGACAGAACAACCCAGAACATTAGATCCTAATACTTGTTCTACGAAAGGAGAGGATGGAACAGCTCCGTACCTTTGGCCTCTTGGCTCCCTGAAGGCAGTTTGTTGCACTCTGTTTCATTTTGTGGCATTCAGAGTAAAAGTGTGTTTCTGATTGTAACACAACAACGTCTCTGTTGTTTCTGTGCACCGGCCATGAAGCTGCCGCTCACTCACCCGTGCGCCATCACAGTATCGCGCAAGATTCCGTCTAATGACATTTCCTCCGGGTCAGAGCGGAGGCGCGCCATTTTGTCTATTTATAGCTCGGTTTTTACGAGCAGATCGAAAGGGTCAGAGGTCAGCTCTGTTTACAGCAGCACCTGGCCCGAGGCAGCATTGTGGCTGTTGCTATAACCCCGCGTGACCTGTTTGACTGGCTTCATCAAAGGTTCCAGTACGCGTGGTCGACGAGCCGTGGCACACGCGGCACGACTTACTACGTTCCGTCAAGCGGTCTGTGTCACGTTCAGAGTTTTCACGCGTGGTAGGCAGCCGGGGGTTTTACTGAGGAACTCGACATCAGAGTTCTGGTTTAAGAGGAATTCAGTTAAGTTACTCAGCAAGATTATAAAGATGATAAAGGAGAAAATATTTACGAGCAGCAGCGGTGTGCATGAAGGCCAACAGGCAGACTGCGACCAAATCTGTACCGCACACCCTCAAATATCTGTTCTCATACTCAAAATATGCTCCCGCTTGCTGTTATGCTTCTTGTTCAAATACTCTCTGCTTAGTATTAATCATTTTTTTTCTCCTGCTCAAACTTGCTCCCTGCGTGCTCAGGTTCGTTCTTTGTCTCTCAGAAAAGCGAAGAGGTGACTTGGTTCACCATCTGATCATTGAATTGCTGGAGTTTCCCTAAGACCAGGCCAACGCCATGGCAAAGAGTGAGCTAGAGGAGAAGCACGCAAACCGGGTCCGTTTCTGCTAGAGAGCAGGATTTTAAGCTTGAGCGTCCTGTTGCTAAATTGAACAATTATGAAAGAGTGTTTCTTTTCCATCAACACTTGATATACACACCTTGAGACAAATTGGCTGAGACTGGACGACTGGAAAAATGTTTCCTTCGCCAGTGAGTCTCGCTTTTGGCTGGGACATTGAGATGAGACATTTGGCAAAAACAATATAAAACTGTGGATACCTGTTTCCTTGGAGGTACGATGTCAGCTTTAGATGTTCAAACATAAGTAAAAATCTGAATCTTAATAATCTATAAAGTTAAACAATGCAGTCACCATAAAAGCTGCAAATGCAAAATTTTTAAGCGACACAAATCACTTTGCGAGTTGAAATCTTTTTAACTCCGCCGCAGAGCGAACATCTTGGTTTGACATCTTCTAACAACAGACTCCCTTCGCAGAACACAAATAAGGGAGACTGTATTCTCAAGGCAACATATGGTTGCCAGGCCGGGCCTCGCATCCCCCCAGAGGGGACATTTCTGTGGAATATTCACAGTGACGTCCTTCTGAGACCCAACATGGCTCTGAAATTGACGAACTTAAAACCGCCTCAGTCCGATGAATGAGGAAACAGGTGAAACGTTCCTCACAGATCGTGTATGTATGCACTGCAAAAAGAACGACCACACGTTTTTCCATTTTCACTACAGGCTTTCCAGTTTCAAATCCGTACAAACACCCAAGCACACACCCACCATAAAGCCTTATTAATACGTCTTCACACTCAGAGCACGTCTTTACCGTGAGCGCCGTTCAAATCAGAAGAATCAAAAGTAATGAAACTGTCTCCGTTTCCCCGGCTAATTTCTGTTGCACTGATTCAGGTTTGCATGTCTGATGTGAGCCAGTCTTCCTGCCGTAACTTGCCTTTAGAAGCAGTCAGCCTCTGGTTGTTAGAGCGATGGGATTCCACCGAGATGTTTGCTTCTGAGGCGCTATAAACATTTAGACTCAGCTCATGACGGAGAGCTGCAGACCTGCTATGATTCACTGAAAATAATGTGGTTTTGCAGTCAACGCAGCATGTTGACAATGTTTTTCTGTGAAGTCTCTGCTTTTTGATTCAATTAATGTTCATGAATTTGAATACAAATTTCCCTTAGTGTCTTGCAGGGCAGATTTAATCCTCTAGGAACATATGCACAGCTATTATTGTATTTCATTTTCACTCGTAGCTTCTCGTCAAATCGTAAAGGTTAATCAATGTGAGGCAATTCTCGCTGACGCAGCGATTTTAGAGGATTTGCGCACTAGCATTAGCTTCCGTGTAGCGCTGTAATGTTAGTGGAACATTTTGTTCATGCTTAGTGCGTCAGGGTTAGCACAACTAACTTCACCGTTACATTACTCTAACTTTTAATCGCTTTCGCTCTCAGCTTCTCCTTGACAAAATGTAAAGATATGTTTTTTACAGTCACTTGAAAAGAATGTCAACTTTTGTTAAGTTCAGACTTTAATAAAATATTTGACCACTGCAAAGTTTCAGGACAATCTAATCAATCTAATCAATCAATCAATCAGTGTGAGTGCAGATAGAGCTTCTGCATGGTCTCGCATGAGATCCAGTGATGTCATTAGCTAAAACTGCAACATGCATCACAATTACACAGGACTTTTCCAATACATCCAAACATTTTGTGGCAGCCCGGCTTAGACAAAGATTAGATGCACATGCTCCGTGCCACATACAGCTCTGGAAAAAAACAAACAAACAAACAACTAAGAGCCAAGTACCAGACTTCTTTAACTTTTTTTTTTTTAAGATGGCAACATCTTTTAAGATCCAAGATGATGCTTGCTTGAGTCTTTTATGAGAATTCCCATCTAACTGTGTGGTCTGCACGCAGCCAGCAATACTTAAACCTCACAGGGAAACACTGAATCCCTGCAAAGTGGAGCAGCTTTAACTCTGCCGTTGAACAGTCCTCTATGTCTTCGGCTCAACCTGAACAGGAAGTTGAAGAAGCTGATCCACGCGCTGAAGGAGAAGGAGACGACTCAGAAGGAGAAGGACGAGGAGCGGCCTCCCCAGCAGTGGAACCTGGACTACGCTCTGGCTCCGTTTGAAGGCCTCACACCAGAGTACATGGAGATGAGTGAGTCTGCATTCACACACACACACACACACGCATGCACACACACAGAGAGGAAACAGCCTCAGGGACAATGAAAAACCAACAATCATTTTAATTGAGTTTCTCTGAACATCACAGAGAGCTCTTACATAATCCGACCCCCTCCACACACACACACACACGCACACACACCCAGCTCGTAAACACACGTGGTCGTACCAAACAGCTTATGGATCCAGGATGTTCTGGAATTGTTTGGATGGGAACGGCTCTTTGGAACTGATGGAAGTTGTTTAGATCTCGTTTCACTAAGCAAAAAAAGAAAAGAAGAAAAAGAGAAAGAGAGAAAACGGTAATAGATACTCGACCATGTAGACATATGTATATATATATATGTATATGCTGCTTTCTGGAAGCTCTAAGTGAGCAGATAGGCTTGGTGTTTACACCGAACCACAGCGTGTCCATGTCAGCCAGAAACCGCAGCGCATAAACACAGGCAGATAAAAGCTTTCCTTTCCCCCATGGATACATGTTCATTGAGACAAATTACTTAACGTCTCTCTAATGTTGGTTAGTTTTCGCTCCCTTGGTCTTGTTGTTAAATCGTAAAAATGTGTTTTTCGCTGTCATTTTAAAAGAACGTCAACTTTCTGTTCAGGACAGACGTAAAAATAGTTTCTGACACTTTCTGTTTTTGATCGTTTGCCACACTTAAATAATGATCAAATGAATGTTGAAAATGTAACAATTTATTGTTACTACACCTTTATACAAGCAGATAAAAAAGAAACTAATGGAGATTGAGATTTTCTTCCACAAAGGTGACCTGGCTGAGAAAGGCAGCAGCACACGGATAGACACATAAACCAACAATATATGAAGTGCAAACAACAAACAGAACAAGGCTGTTTCCATCTCATAATTCCATTTATAAAGACCTTAAAATTGTTGGAAAATTTCACATTTTGAAACTCAGAAATTTCCAAGTTTTTTCCTCGACAATTTCTACAAATTTCTGAGGACTTTTTTTTTTTTTTGACTTTTCAAATTCAGAAATGTTTGCGTTTTTTTTTTTTCCGGAACATTTTCTTAGGTTAATCCTAATATTTCAGAGTTCTTTTTAGGTGAAAATTACTTTTCTTTAGTTTTTTTGTACAGTTACCCCAAACTGTCCTGTCGTGGTTATAGGTGTTTTTCGAGGGTATCTCTAGTAGTTGTGGATTTTCTCTATTTCTTGACAGCTGTTGACACAAACCTGTGAATATTGAGGGGTCAAGTGTGTTGTTGTGTCGCCGGAACACGGCATCACAACAACCAACCAAGAAGTGAATTCCTGTCAGTCAAAGTCCAGACCTCGACTCACCTAACATGCTGTGACCTCAGTGGACTGAAGGAATGTTTTCAGCAACTTAAATCCTCCATAACACTTCAAGATGAAGAACGATTTCTTTATTCAACAGCCAGGCAGAACGAAGACATTGGATTTAGTTGAAAGACGTTGAAACGGAGCGGCGACTGATGGTTCCACGCTGTCACGTGAAAAAAGACGCCGCCGCAGCGCGATATCTTTGATGCTTTTCTTCTTGCTGATGGGGGTCAAAGTTGAGCAACAGCCCAGCAGAAGCATCTACATGTAAATTGCTGTTGTTGTTTTGCGTTTATTCTCCGTACTATGACGTGCGAAAACCTCCAAACCCACGTGGTGAAGCGTGGTGTTACACGGGAACATGGAGGTATGAGGCGAACGTCTCAGGTCTTTAATTGCATTCCAAATTTTACAGCTTGAAAAGTCAATTTTATGTGTTGAAAAGGGAGATTTTGTTTGACACAGGAGGGTGGGAGGAAACCCGCCTCGGGGCGCATCGCAGAATGTCAGAAATGTCTGCGCTCCGCATGGAAAACACACAAACACGCACATACACACACACACACACACACTCTCTGTCTCTCTGACAGTCATGACTGTGAGCGGACTATTGCCGTTCGCAGGGATTTTTCTACGTGGGGCCTGTCTGTTCCTGCGCCGCCTTTGTGTGGCTGGGCCGGACCCGGCGACCTCGGCTCAGGTAGACGGCGAGGTTACTCTGAGCCTGCCCCGTAGCGCTCGCTGCGCCGCTGCCGTATTCTCTTCCCGGCCGCTCTTTGTCTCGGCGTGGTGTCCCGAGGTGAAGCCGTCAGTCTCCGGCTCCCTGGAAATCCCCGTTCCCACACTGCTTAGGTTCCAGCGCTCCGGTCGCAGCAACGCGTCGGGGGGCCCCGGCTGGCCCACTGCTGTGTCCGTCTCGGGTTTCCTTCTGCGCATTCTTAAGACGGAGGCGAAGCGATCGTTAATCAGCCGAGAGAGACACAACGTTCTCATTGATCAGATATGCTTCCCCCCTTTGGCAGGAGATGCTAAATATTCACGTTTATCATGGTGAAATCTAGCACCTGATATTTACCAGCAATATTCTCCAATCACTGGCAAGAAAGATCCAATCTTTGTGCTCTTTGAGGGAGAACTCGGAGGAAACAAGACATTCAGTTGTTTCACTTGGAAGCAGAAAAGAATCACAGATCCAGTTATTTTAATTTACAGCTGAACGTTTTTCCCTAAAAAAAAACAAAAACAAAAAAGGAATCATTCACATTTAGAAAGAAATCATTTAAAAATAGAAAAGAAGCTTTTTCTTTTTCTATTCAATGAATTAGTACTTTTTTGAAAAGTTAATTTATTTCAGGAATATTTTCACACATTTTATAGCTTCATTACACACAGATGGATGTTTAAATGCCTTTATGCCTGATAATTATTATAATTTAAAAATCACAATAATTCATTTAAAATTGAAATGTTACTTCAGACTAATAAAAGTAATGTTCTGAATACAAAAATGTGTTTGTGTCTATTGTATCTTATTGAAGTTCATCATTTTAATTTGGTGCTAAATTCTAAAGGGCTATTTCAGTGTTTCTTAGGACAGCTTAAAAGAATTTCAAGAACTTAGACTGCAGAAAATCAATAATGTTGGATTTATGAAAAACATGACAAAGCAGCATGTTTTAGGAAATGGATCCTCCCATCTTGTGTCAGTGTTTGCTCTCATTTTAAATTCTTTCTTTGCATGTTTTCTCCAGTGGAGAAACTGCCTTTCCCACAACACAGTGAATTAGTTTTAACTGTACATAACAGAAGCAAATAATTATATTTTTGTTTTGTTTTGGTTTTGTTCTGCGTCTCTCCACAGTTATCCAGTTTGGCTTTGTGTCTCTGTTCGTGGCGTCGTTCCCCCTGGCGCCGCTCTTCGCCCTCTTGAACAACGTCATTGAAATCAGGCTGGATGCCAGGAAGTTCGTCACAGAGTTACGCAGGCCAGTCACTGCACGGGCTAAAGACATCGGTAAGCTCATCCAACTTACCAACAGACTGGTACCAACCCGTAAAGAAGTCAAACATAAATTTCCATCTGACCGTCCGTTTCGGGAACTGACGATCTGACGGGAATAATTCAGCTTGAAGTATATTTTTGTCATCGAGCGTCCTCGTCAAATTTCAGTCTGTGGCGAAACTTGTGTTCACACACACTGTTTGAAGCCTCCAAAGAGAGAAATGTTTTGGTTGGTAGGCAAAATAAACCTCGTGAATTTAACATTTTTCCATATCGGTTTTAGTTTGCATTATTTCAACATTTTCATAACATCTCTAACATTTGGCCCAGTTCCACGGAACCGAGACCAGACCTCCGCCTGCGCGTTAAAACCTCCTCCGAGCGAGGCTGACCTACTTACTATTCATTAATACTTCACACAACCCCACTTTAGCAGAAATATCTGTCAAAGTTCAGCAGACACACACTCAGACAAGTCAAGAACGTTCTTGCCAACAACGTAGAAATGATTTCACCTGAATAAAAATTCACTAAACGATGATCACCCTGCTGTAAAGCTGACGTCACTGTTTCTCTCTCTCTCTCTCTCTCTCTCCTCCAGGCATATGGTACAACATTTTGAGCGGAATGGGCAAACTGTCGGTGATAATAAATGTAAGTATGAACATAACTGCAGTATTTTTATTAACAGTTAGTGTGTTAAAGTTGAACCCTCCCTCTCAGGCTCCGGAAGCAACATCTCTATCACATAATCATACTTTAGCTTAATGCTATTAGCATTCAGCTCGCATTCCTCTTCAGTCGGTTCAGTCTCCAGGTTAAATAAATTATTTTCAAACACAATTATGCGATGTAATTAAATAGCAAGAATTTGGGAGGAATCTCTCCGTTTTCCCACATGACCTGCTGGTAAATATTCTTAGTCGTTGCTTTTTCAGCCAATGTTTTTTTTGTTTTTTTCCCCCCCCCTTTTGATAAACAAAGATGATGAAATTAAGAAGCTTAATCATCGAAAGGTAAAATATCTTGAAGAACCAAACAGTAAAAATGCATTCGCCTTTCATTAGTGGACTTTGGATTTGTTAGTTGTTGGTGATTTTTACAGATTATAGAAACAACAAAAAAAACAACAACTTTGTGGCCAAATGTTGAGCTCAGATTGGAGTAAAAATGCATTTGCCTTGGAATTCACAAGAGGCATCATACAGTAGCTAGCTTCTGAAAGTGTGAGTCAGCTGGTCATTTAATATATGATGCTCTCCTACGTTCAGAAATGTAAATCTGTTGAGTTCAGCTTTGGGCTGGGTATTGTCCAACCAACCAAATCCTTTTCTGTTTACTTTAATACTGAAGAGATTTCTGAAGGTTTCCAAATCAAAAGGCAGGAGTTTGAATAAGGTGGGGAGACGGACCAGAGTACTGCAGTCCTTTATACGTGCTGTAAAAGCAAGGAGATGGAATGCAGTGGAAAGGGAACGCAGGTCATCCGTCCATATTCCAAGTCTATTTAGGCTTCAGCAAATTTCAGTTAAGTGTGAAGGTTTTAGTTTTGGAGCCTGTTTCCGTTTTTTATTGTCGGCAACTAATTTGTGCAGGAGACTTTTCCAGATTGTGTAAATCTGCTATTCTCTGTTTCGATACGTTTCTTAAGTTTCCTATTGCTTTGAGTGTTGCTTAAATTAGAGAAACTCTTTTGGACTGGCAAAGAGAAACTAGCCCCCAGCCTCGGCTTGAAGAGACCCAGTTCAAACAAGACAGCTGCGCTTCCATTGACAATATAATTGCGTGATTTGACATCGGAAATAAATTGAATAGAAACACAGTAAATGAAACTTATTCATTTGTGATTTTTATTGCGTTTCTTTTTTAACAGAAACACAACTGTTGCAAAAGTGGGTTTTTTTTTTTTTTTTTACATTAGCGTAATTTTGACGTTTTGCACAGATTTGTTATGGAAACCCAGCTGAACGAAGAACCTCCAACCTCCATTATATTTTTTTCATAGTAATTTTGTTAAAATGGAAGCTACTGGCAAAGGAAACACTACAGATCATCTGGTACGTTTGGGTCCAGCAGGGTGCCAGTGCCAACTTCAAGATTGGTTTAAGACTTTAAAGGACTAATCCCATAAAAAATGAAACGGCCTGACTCAGTTTTTTTTTTCTCTGGTTAGGCCTTTGTGATCTCCTTCACGTCAGACTTCATCCCTCGGCTCGTCTACCAGTACATGTACAGCCAGACGGGCACCATGCACGGATTCATCGACCACACCCTCTCCTTCTTCAACGTTTCCAATTTCAAGCCTGGCACCGCGCCACACAGCTCGGACCTCGGAGACATCACTGTCTGCCGGTACGAATCCCACCACAAAAAAAAAAAAAACACTCAGGCCTCTGATGTCTTATTTAATACTCCCAGTCGTTACAATGTTTGCCGTTCAGGAACGAAACACTCTTTCCTTGTATGACAAAGATCTTTACTTGTATTGGACCTTCAAAAAAAGTCCAAATTTAAAATAGGTCAGTTCATAACATGATTATTAGCCATTCTCAAATAATAAGGAGTAGACAACGGATAGATGAATTAATGTGATATGTCGAAAACGTAATTATCTTGTTTCAGTCAGTGGAGGAACCTTTTCTTGGTATTTGTAAGCGACTTTATTCAGAGACCGTTATGGGTGACAAGGAACCTCCAAGTCATTCTGTGAAGAAAACCTAAAAGTCAAACTAAAAACAAGGAAACGCTCGCAAATTTATGTGTATCAATGTCTGACGTATTTAAAGGGCAATCATCATCATCTGGAGTCCAGAACAGTTTTGTGCAGCTGCTGAGAGGGCCAGCTGGTTTAACTGGATTTCAAATATTATCTAAAGCACTTATTCATTGTAATTTAATTTTGAGTTACAGACTTGTTCAATCAAATAAACGTGCATTTATTTAGTTTTCAAATGATTATTGCATTAAATATACTTTTTATTTGTTTATTTATTTGTGCAATTCTGCTTTTGGAGTGTAAAATAAGTACAACAATCTGTTATCAACTAGATACAAACCACAGCTTTCATGACTTTGTAGCCTTTGTGGTTTGTTTACTGGAGTTTTAAAACAGTGTCACTTTAATGAAAGTGCTTTGTCCTCCGTTAGCTCATATTCCATAAGTTTGAGTTTTATTGAAGTTTCTTCAAAGTGATGGAAAAACTTCATTCAGGCAGCCGACAAGCAGTGCGCAGCAACAGGTGGGGGATGGAAATGTTATCAAAATGACTTAAAAATGTCTGTGGTAACAGAACTCCAGAAAATTGTGCGATTCCATAAAAACAAGATTATGACACTTTTGCTTTGTTTTTCAACCACCATAACTTTTCTCAATAGTCTCAGTGTTGGCCACAGACCCAATGCTGCCGCTGTGAGCTGAGTGGTAGAGAATAGCAAGGCCATATTTTTGGAATGTGATGTGCATTGTGTTTTATACAGAACCTTCACTATTTCTAAAGCTGCAGTTGCAGTTATGATCCTCTAAGTGTTGGAACCTAAACTTCTAAAACTCAACCAGAATGTCTACAAATTTAATTTCTCTCCACTGTAAAGTCTCATTTATGGTTCAGTTCCAGCCAAGTTTGGTGCCTCTCCACTGGCAGCGTGTCCCTCACTGTGTGGGCGTGAATACTGATAGGAACTTGGGCGGGAATGTGGGAACGTGAGCACTCAGGATCTGTGGTCGAGACTGTTGAAGATCTCATCTTGCCTCCGTCACTTTGGGCGGTCAGTTTCTGAAAAATCTCTCGCTGTAATTGCTCGTTGCCCCGACCAGTTGAAACGAGCTATAAGCCTTAGATCATCCGATTGCGTAAATCCATGAGCCAATCAAGGAATGCAGTCTACTGCCAATCAATTCCTGGCCAGCACCACAGGTAGTTCCAAAAAAACCTGGAGTTTAGCCTTGGCAGCTGGAATGCGGAAAATACGCATCGGGTGTATCGGGGGGGGTTTTCACTGTAGTTGCTTCATCAGAAAGTGACTTCTAGCAACTTTCCATTGACTCCTCGGTTTTCTTTTCAGCTACCAACAACTTTACATCAACTGCAGATGTAACAAGCATCTCCTACACGTGAAACATAAAAGGCTTAAGGTCGAAAACACCTCACTGCCAACAGTCCAGCTTTTTTAATTCAGTAATGTCAATAATTGCCAAATACAGTCCACCATTGTATATTCTATGCATTTTTGCTGGTGCCGATGGCAAGAATCTCCTTTAGAATGTTAAAATAAAGCACTGTAGTGGGAAAGGTCACGGACGATGGCGGCCACAGACAGCCAAGGCCGACCTGCAGTTACATAAGTCGGCGAAGCAAGAATACAATCTTTGTGCTGGAGGGCCGTGATGCGTCACGCCGAAAGTATGACGAGACGCTTTACGCCTGTAACGGTTATTAGGCGTGAAATTGGTAGCAAGTGTCCCAAGAAGGGCGTTTTTGTGTCCAATATGTACATCTCTGTGTACAACAGCTGTTGCTCGGTTCAGTAGCCAGTCATCCAGCTCTTGATGTCAAAAAACTCCACGGAGTTAATGTCTTTTTATATCCCTTTTGTCACCCCACGTTGATGTTGTGATTGTGGTTGTATGGATGAATACATGTCACAGGATGGGCGAATGAATGGATGCATGGTAGTGTCAAGCTGAGTGGAAAGCAAGGGCGGAGGGGGCTGACAGCATTGATGAAATGATCAGATAAGAAGGCAAAGAAACTAGGCTTCTTTTATAACGAGGAAGAGATGAAGCACGATGGAAAGATACCGGCACGGCAGACAGCAGAGGAGGAACGTAGCCACTCCGGGTGGTTTTAAAAAGACAGCCGGTGTGACAGAACCGTTTCAATATTTAATCAGATTTAAAAGCAGCAGCATGACGGATTAAATAATCGTTCCTGCATCAGCGGACCGCACATCTCTTCAGCAATGTTGTCGTCAAAAGCTCCAGCGTTTTTTATTATTTTGAGATCTTACGTGACTTTTACGTGACAGTTGGCTCAAAGTAGAAGGGAGCTTCTCGTGGCTTTAATTCAGTGCCGAAGGTTTTTCTAAATAATGTTTAGAACTGTGTATCATTTTCATTTAACTTCACAATTATACTGTCCTTCGCTGCACTCCCACAAAAAAATCTGAAAAAATGTAAGAATCGAGCAGTAGGGATGTGAATTATGCAGGTCTTCTTGGAAAAAGGCTACTTAAAGTCGTCATCTGAATCGCAGAGCTAAGCATGGTGTGCTGCATAAGCCGTGGGCGTCAGTCAAACAGCCAATTACTTCATTTGAGTTGGTTAAAATAGATTACAAATGTGCACGTGTACATTTTAGACCCAATTAACCGCTCCGTGTGTGTTTGTGTGTGCTCAGCTTAAAGAGAGCTCTGTACTTGTAATTCTTCGCTACAAGTTTTAGTTGGCGGTAACGAATCTGCAGGTGACGTTCATCCTGATTAGCTTAGCGCCGCTTTCTGAATTACTGACAAACTGTTAGTGCGTCTGTGTGCGGTACAGACTTAGTTAAGCTCATCTATCAACACTCTTGCTTTGAGTTAATTTACAATATACACACTTGCCCTGTGGTTTGTGTTTTAGAAGGTTTTGTGTTCAGTTTGCACTCGAGAATCTTCAAGTGAGCTAGCTTGGCAGTAGCATACCGAGTTAGCATGGCCCATCTTCTCCATTTACAAGAAGCTAAGGATTTTAATATTCCTCCGCCTTCTGCATTATAATATTATATGAAATATTTGCTAGTATTAGAGGCTAAGCTTAAAAACTACACCTCAGAAACACAGAAAACAGTAGACGCAACTACGAAAACATAGGAGATAGAGACACGTTATTGTCCGCTATGGCCGCTCTGCTGTAGTGGAACGATTCCGTTAAAAACAATGAAACCTGCAGATGTAGGCGTCATTAATTTAATGGAAAATGGGAAATAATGCTGAGAAACCATCGTAGTTGTCTTTATTTCTTGTTTGCTGTGTTGGCTGCGCTACAAAGAAACCTGTTGCTGCAGCAACTGACCGACGACAGCTCCACGAATGCATCAAGATTCAGCCCAGAAAACACACAAACGTTTCCCACTCAAAGAACAGAACATTCAGTCTGTTGCAGTGTCATGATTTAAAGCTCGATGTTTATTTTGCAATTTTTTAAACAAGTGAACACAACAGTGCTTGATTAGCTCATTTAAACATCTGCTCTACTGATGATGTGTCAGAGAGTTGTCAAATACACAAATAATAAAGAAAACTGCAAAAATTTTGATCCTTTCAACCTTGTTAATTTCATGCACAACTTTTTTTCTGGTACCATCAACCAAAGGAAACCAAAGGGAATTTCTGACCAATCATATTTCAGTTCATACCATCCATGGGTCAGGTATGATCTGAGGCATTTTCTTCATGAAGGTTCTTCTTCTGCCTTCGCTGACGTCTATAAATCATTGTTCAAAGTTCGCTGCTCTGACATCAGGCTGCATGTGTTTATGTTCTTATCGCCCTGAAGTCAACCGAGGGCCAAGCAGCTATGCGAAGGATTATTGGGAGGTTTGTTATTGGACATCTGTTCTCGGCGCATCAGGCGAAAATATTTACTCTTCATTCCATGAGCGGCAGAGATAAGCTCTGCTCAGAAAATTATTACCGCAGAACTAATAAGAGGGAATCCGGTAAGCATCGTGCCGCAGATTTTGGTTTTTGCTCGACTTGGTACGTTATTTCCGTGTGCGTGACATTTTGAGTTAAATACCCTTTTTAACGTTCAAAAACCCAAGCAGTCAGATGTTAAGGGTTTGTTGTGGTTGTTGATTTGCATTATCTCGAGACTGGCAGAAGATGGATGTCTGTGTTTTTCATTATCCACAGAAACACTTGTAAGAAGGCTTTTGGAATTAATCTACAAACTCGCATGCAGCTTCCTTCAATTTGGACCTTGTGTTCACTTCGAGTTACATTTATGTTTTACAAATCACTGCTGAGATGAGAGAGGAAGCACGACATTGTTGAAGGTCACCACTAGGGGACACGGTGGATGTAAACGCATAAAAATCTCCTTTGTAAAGAGAGACGAATTGAACCGTGTAGTAAGTAGATGGTTCCCTTGAAGGACAACTTGTGCTCTGTACTGTGATTTTATTGACAAGGTATCAAGACCCGGATCTCAGTTTCGGCGCCATGGGGCAACAAGTAAGGTGACACAAATGAAGCGGAAGAAGCACCAGAAATTACAAAACCAAGACGGCGTATTGGACTTAGAAACACAAGAAGACGTTTCTGTCCGAAAAAAAAAAATCTGAAATTTTCTAAAAAAAACTTGGAAATTTCTGAGTTTGAAAAGTGGAAAATTGCTAGAACAAAACTCATAACGCTTTGAGGTCAATCTCAGAAATGTGCTTGAAAAAAACTTGTAAATGTCTGAGTTTGAAAATTCGCAAATTTGCTAAATAAACGAAAAAAGATAAATAAATAAAAAGTTTTCATGAGGGCCCCCAAACTGATTAAAATGCAATTATCAATAATAATAACAATAATATTCATTTGTGGGAAAAAAGCAACCAACTTTTTTTTTTTTTTTTTTTGCCTAAAATATCTTTTGAAGGTAAATTGGTGATTCCCCCCACCCCCACCCCCCCCCAAAAAAAAAAATCACTTCTGGCAAAAATGACTTAGACCGTTATATCAGGAAAGCGACAATAATCCATACAGGTAGTGGCAAATATTTCATTTTCTTGTTCTTGGCTGTCCCTCCCCTTTCTGCTGCCCTGGGTAACTGCCCATATGGCAGTTTGGATCTTGTCTGCATTAATCAATTAATGCACTGTTACCAGCATAACTAAGTAGCTCAGGATTATCTTTCTTTCCTCCATCTACGTAACTATGACAATAGATCCATGAAAAAAAAAAAAATCTTAAAAACTATTTAAAACCGTAAAGCAGTATGGGGCATTACCTGTTTGTTTGTTTGTTGTTGTTTTTTTTACATACTCTTCTCCTGTCCTAATTCTGCTTTTTCTTTTTTTTTTCTTGTAAAATCTAAATAAGAAATGAGAGCGGATGGCGGATCTGTCATATCAAACTAAAAATCCACGCATCAGCAGGCGGAATCAGCCCTGACAGAAGCCATGTGTTCTGATAGGGTGTGTGTGCGTGTGTGTGCGTGTGTGTGTGTATGTTTTTCTGGGATGGGAATGCTTTGACCCTTGTTTGTCTGTAAATATATTCTGGGATCCCAGGAGGCATGATGTTGGAAGCAATAACTCATGAACACACACACACACACACACGAGATCCACATATTTAACCTTTAATCCATAAATCATAAAAATCATAATCACATTTCAATTCAGTTCAAATCAAAAAAGTACTTTATTAACCCCAGAAAGAAAATAAATGTTGTTACTCATTTTATACAGTTATCTTGAAAGAGTTGTTACAGATGCTAATAGCTGTGGGGAGGAAGGACCTCCCCACAGCTTATTTTATATTTTATAATATTCATTACAATGGAAACATGGAGCAGAAAGAAAACACACATGCTTAGTCCTCTAACGTTTCTGTGACAGAAACGTATGCATTTCCTCTTTAATTCAGTTGAGACAGATTAGCTTGAAATGCTAGGAGAACGACAGGAAGTGAAGTCCGGATCACATTAGAAGCCGACCTTCGAGTAAAACACTGTAAAATATTGTCCAGTGAAAGATGAATAGATTAAAGGAGAAAAAGAGGGGAGAGGAGCTCAGTCTCTCAAGTAACATTCCTCATTTATGACTGTATAAGGAGAAGGAGTCAGCCATCATAAGACCCTGCTACGACACACACACACACACACACACACACACACGCACATTGTCTCACACACACGCTTAGTGTTCATCCTCCTCTGTTAGCTGCATCCTCTTCATGTCGGCCTCAGTGAGACGCCTCATTCAGAGTGTTTTATCTTCAGAGGAATTTTTGCGTGGCAGGGTGTGTACATGTGAGCGACGCTCCACGCCTCACCGACCGTGATCCGAGCGCTCGCATTAACTGGTGAGGTCAGCCGCTTCCTGTCACCACAGCCGACTCTTGCTAAAAGACTCTTTCATTCGTTTGCGTCGCGAGCCACTTTGCCTGAACCTGACGGAGCTTCATGTCGGACCGCAGAACCTTTTTTGGGGGTTTGTTCTGGAGAGAATGTGCTGTTGATTTAATAAATTTGAGAAATGTGATTGATGGATGATAGAAGAAATGAAGGAGCTCTGTGATGTAAGCTGAAATGTTTGGCAGTGGTTAATGCTTTAAAAGGGAAAGTTGACCCTTTTTTTCCACAGACTTGGCTGCTCAAGAAAATTTGAGTAGCAATAAAAATGATTGGAAACATAATGTTATATTTTAACATTGAGTTCAACTCCTGTGGCAATGAAAAACGGTGAGTTACAAAAATAGATTATACAAGTTTACTGAGAAGAAAAGAGTGAGAGTATGAAACAGTGCATTGCAGCCACGCCACAACAGACCGGTGGTGAATCAGTCTGGTAATAAAAGAGTGTGTGAACCTCTCCAAGCCACGCGTGAAGGTGATGTGATTGGCACAGACTGCGTTTACTGATTGGCCTGTGGATTCCGCGGCGAGAGCGATCGTTGACTTCACTGTTGGCAAGATGACGCGCTGAAAATCGATAACTCCGTGGTCAAGCCTCGAGGTCCAGACCTTGTTAACTATTACGGCGGAAGAACGCATCCACCGTCAAATTGGTCGACCAAGGGTAAACGTAAAATGCCTCCAGCCAATGCTCCTGCTCGCTCATGGTCCCGCCCATATTTACGTCCTCATGGTAACGGACACATCGCCAGTGGAGACGCACCCAACTTGGTTAGGACTGAATCGGATGTCGACCACCTACTGTGGGACTTGACGATAGCGAAGGGGCTTGAGTTGCTCCTTCCGGTCCATCAGGAGTCACTTTCATTTTATCGGTCAATAAAACATAAAAAAGTAATCAAATCTGTCTTTAGATACTTTTTGTGTTGTTCGGTGGTGGTTTGGTTTCAGCCCTTCTTACCTTGGTCGTGTCTCTGAGCATCTTGTATTCCAGGTAGGTGGCAGTTCTGGAATATGAAGGAACTGGAATGTAATAGCTTCTGGGAGCTTCACGCTTGATTCTTCTCAAATCTGTGACAGGTTTTTTTTTGTTTGTTTGTTTTTTCTCAAGTTTCTAAATCTTTTCTTTGGCTCATTTTGCCAAAAGAAAGATTTAGCAGAAGCTGCCTAATAATTACACACACCTGGATATAGAGTGTTGACATCCAGAGGCCCCATCCTCCCGTCATTACAGACACACACCACCTGCTACACTTAGATCCACGTCTATTCAGAGGAAATAGACTGAAAAAGCATGAATCACACATAATACTCTATTTCTATTTTTCACTGATTCTGTTGGCTGATTATCTGTAAACAAACAACATATCAACTGATGCATTTTCATGCTTTTCATTTTTATCCTTCCAAGAGATTTTTGGCCGATTGTGAGACAGTTTGGGTTTGTTCTCTGTGATTGATTGTCTTGGTCTTAACTGCTTCCTTTGTTACCTCTCTTTATATCCCAAATGCAGTAATTTGACTTAATGCCGGCTGGACGGTTTGCTCTGTAGAGAGCAACGGGTTTACAATGCCAGCCTTTGTTTCGCAACCACTCAAACTTCTGAGTATTGATTACTCCGAGACGATTCATTGCCGAAAGATTCTCTCCTGATTAACAGCGATCTGAGCCGTGCCACGGTTAGGCGAGGAAGGAAAAATGCATCTTTTATTCCGCATCTCAGGGGGAAGGACAGATACTTTTAGACATATTTGTTCAAGCACAGTCTAGACGTTTTGTTTCAACTTCTCCAGCCATCATTCATACACAAACTTACTTTCTTAATGTTTTTATGATTCCGATTGTTTATGCCCTGGACTTCACTCTCATCATTGTGTCCTCGGCAGAGACTGGAGCTTAAACCTTTGCTCAGCCTGTTGGAGCTTTAAATGCAGTTTTCACTTGCCTGTTCCGTTTCGTCTTTCGTTCCTGTTTAACCATTTTCCAATGAATGAAATGTAAATACTTCATGATAAGTGCTTGGATAAGTGACATAAAACTCATAAATGTTTGTGTTCAAAGAGAAGGACTTCCATTGAGAAACCTAGAGATGGTTATCTCTAGATTTAAGGTTTTTAAAGTGGATAAGCAGCTTTTTACTTTGAATTTTCTTTCTCTCTCTCTCTCTGTCGGCCTCAGACGTTTTCTCCTCCTTTCCCTTCTCCATTCTGAGCGCGTTGGCTGGCTCTTTCTCAGGATGCGTTTCAGGTCGTCTGCTGTTTATTTTCGCCTGCACCGTAAAGATGATTTACAACAAGGCAAACGAAAGAGAAGAATGCAAATAAAGTTGGCTGCGTTTTAAGCCCAGACTGAAGCAGAGAAGAATATCAGAATCAGCATCTGTCCTGGATAGCTGAAGGATAGGAAGATGTCAGGATGGTGGCCTGTTTGGTGTTTCCTGCTCTATTAATTTTATTTACTCCTTCACTTTCCCTCTGGGTTTTAAGAACAGAAAGGTTCTAGTACTTCTTGTTTCTTGTTTTAGGTACAAGGACTACAGGGAGCCCCCCTGGTCTTCTGATGCGTACCAGTTCTCCAAGCAGTACTGGTCGGTTCTGTCTGCAAGGCTGGCCTTCGTCATCTTGTTCCAGGTGTGGGTTTGTTGTGTTCCGCTAATGCCCGCCGTTAGCTAATCCAAAACGTTCAGATCACTATGTGCTCTTACGCACTACATGATCTCAGTCAACAGCTTTTGTTCTCTGGTACACAAACATGTGGCAGCCAAATGTGGAATTATTACTCTAGAATGTTTTTCACATATTTGGCTTTTTTTTTGTTTTTGTTTTTTTTTTATACAGGACTTTCAGAGAGAGATACAGTCCCAATTTCACTTTAAAACTCATCGTTTTTCCGGCTTTCCATCACTGTGTGTATGAGAGCCAAGTCACCAGGGTTTAAATATGGCTATGGATCTGTAATAACTCTGACGAATTTTGAATTAATATGAGTTGCAACATCATTTAATTTCACCCCCAGGGTCAATGAAGCATTTTTTTAATTGAATTGAGTTGAATGAAAGTGTCTTTAGCGTCTTATGTTAGCGGTTAGCGTGATGTGCACCACCAGCTTACCTACTGCAAGCTACCGCCTCTGTGCGTGTTTCCTATGGAAATTGTAGATCCTTTCATCAATTCTGGGTTTTATAAAAAGTCTGCTGTTGATTCCAAGTTCAGCGATTTCCATAAGGGAAAACTTCTAAGGATAAAACAGAGAGACTTTACCGAACACTACAAAGTTTCCTTTAAGAATAACTTGCATTTTTCGCTAAAGAGTCTCAACACAAATATGAGGTAGGTTCTCAAACGAGTCACATGATCAACAACCGGACGCTACTGCTGGAAGACAAGAAGAAGACAACGACAGGAAGTGGTTGGAGAATGATGCCGCGGCCAGTTTTTCATTCCTTGTCATGCGAACAAACTTATTCAGCTGTGATTTTAATTGTTTCTTATGTAAAGGAAACACAAATTGTGCTCTTTCAACACTAGCGAAATATTGACAAAGTCTTCCAATGGAAACGCAGCTAACGAGGAAAAAAAGGTCCAGTTTATGTAAATAGCTCATTTCAACTGTGCGTTAACCCATGCTTCCCTCTCCCTCCCAGAACTTGGTGATGTTCCTCAGCCTCATGGTTGCCTGGGTGATCCCAGATGTCCCCAAGACCATCGTGGAGCAGCTCAAACGGGAAAAGAAGCTCCTGGTGGATCTGTTTCTGCAGGAGGAGAAGGAGAAATTCCAGCTCATTCAGAGCCTCTTCGTCAAGCCCAACAGCCAGTCGCCCACGGCGGGCCCGGCCTTCCCCGTTCTGGGCAGATACAGCACCCTGCCCTCGGGCCCCACGGCCGGAGACGGAGGGGGGCCGAGGGCGAGGTGCCGGGCCGCCAGCTTCAGTCAGTTCAGCGACAAGATGTCTTCGTTGCCCAGGAAAGAAAACGCAAACTCAAAGCACACGGCGGTGTGACGCGTTCCGTCCCGGTCGGGGCAGAAGGATTAAGTTTAAACGGGGCCCGTAAAGCCAACAGACTCGGCCCTTTTCCTGTGTGTTACCTGTATCGTTTGTGTCCTGGTGTGTGTGACACGGTAGTGCGGTGGCGAAGTCATCACAGGTCTCCTGCAGAAGTATAGACTGGTCCTTGCCGGCCTCAGTGTGTGGCTCTTTAACGGTCAGCCCTGAACGAACGGCTGTGTGAGTGTGCTGTTCCGACTCGCACGACTGTTCACCTGACAAAGTGTTGTCATTTTTCTCCTTTTTTCTTTTTTGTACAAACTATTTAGTGAGGCACATGAGCTTCATAGCGTAGAGAAGCAATAATTACTATATTAGGTCGAATAAGTGGTCAGGAACCTGGAAGAACTGCAAGCCGACGGACTACTTGGACAGGAAACACTAACCCACCAACGGACTGACGAACATCGTGGCTTAAACTTTAGGGCTGTCTGATCTGTGATTTTCCTACTTTGTGTATTTTTGTTTACAGATTTTGTAGCTCTCACGGCATTCCACATTTTCTGGACTGTTTTTAATTCTCTTTATAAATTACCAATAACTTTAAAAGCGGTTCACCCATCCGATCGTGACCGATGATGACGGCTGCTGGTTGGTTCCTTCGGCCTTCCCGCTCTAGGTACTGATGGAATGGGGAAATGCCAACATGGCACACTGTGGTGCCGTTCACCTCCTTCCAAACTGTAGTATCAGAACTCCATGATCTGTGAGGCTGAAAATCTCTTCTGAGCCATAAGGAACTTTTGCTGTTGACACTAATGGACGGGGGCGGCCACCTGTGAATGAGACAGAGCTGAACTACACTCACTGTGTTTATGCTAAATGAATGAAAAACTACATCCACGTTCCTTTATAATGAAGCAGTGGAGTTCTCCTGGGACCAGGGTTCTGACCGATGACCTTTATGTTGCGTTGGTGAACTTCAAAGTCTTCAATTCTTCAGAGACGCTTCACAGGTTCTTCCAAGAATTCGCACCCCTCGAGTTTTTTTTTTTTTTTTTCCCCACATTTTGTCACAATCTCATCCACAAATTTGACTGTTTATTAGGATCTTATGTGATAGAACAACACAAAGTAATTCATCATCGTGAAGTGGAAGAAAGAAAGGAACACATTGTTGTGTTTCCTTAAAGCAAAAAGACGTTTTTCGGCGTTGAGTTTGCATGCTCTCGCAGTTCAAGCATAGGTTCTCTCTGGGGACTCCTACTTCCTCACACAGTCCAGAAACATAACTCTCCAGTTAATTGGTTTATCTAAATTGTCCCCAGGTATGAGTGTGTGCGTCCATGGTTCCCTGTTCTGTGCATTTGTGTTGCGCTGAGATGTACTGGGAACTCACCTAAGGGTATTCTGGTAAAAGCCAGCTCCTTGTTCTGGACTTCGCTTTGTCCAGAGAGTCTGGCCTCTCGACTGTTGAGAAGCAATCGCTTGCTGGAGGAGTGGACTTTCAAACAACTGGATCTCATTTTGCCCAGTCGCTATCATCTGGCTCTGACATATGTAATGCTCCAGCTTGATCAAGCTTACCGGAAATTGTGTGCGCTGTAAACAACTCCGTGGGGAGTAATGCCAAGACATCTTTGCCAGCAATAAAATCTCTTAAACATTCGTCTCGCTCCGACTTTAATTGCTTGATGCGTCGTTCACTTCCTCCGCTGCCACTTCCTCATTTGCCAAGCTTCAGTCCTACAGAGGCAGACTCTAGTTCTAAAATCAATTTTGTCCATAAGTCCTGCTGTTCGCCGATTCGCCCAAGTGAAATTGACCTGCAGAAATCGAGCTCAATCGGAGAAACACTGAAGGGAGATGAGAATTGAGTGGAATTGCTTTGGAAAGCAATGACCAGACTGATCTAAGGGGTACGCCAACTTCTTCCCCGATGACCGCTGAAAATAACCCCCTCATGATCCTACAAGGACAAGACAATAGATAGTTTGTCCCCAACAAACTATCCAAAAAGTTTGCAAGGCTTTAAGGTGTGTCTCAACATCGACAGAGTGATTTATAGCTATACTTAAATATTATAATATTTCTTTCACTTCATAAATGTGCTTACGTTGTGTTGGTCTATCATATAAAACCACATTAAAGCTCTCTGAAGGTGGTGGTTGTAACATGTCAAGTATAGAACAGCATAAGGCATTTAAAGACTAGCAAGGCACTGTACATCTGCTGCTTTTAGTAAGAGTTCCCTCGCAAACCATAAACTAACATTTTTACAGCCGTGGCTCTGAGAAAGCTTAACACGACACAATATAGTTGTTGTATGTTAAAGTGGAACTGAAATCTTAAGCTGTAGTTTTGCTGTAAGCACTAGAGATACCGCAGCTATTGCGAAGGGAAAACCTTTCAGAGCAGCAGCGACGCTCACCAGCGTTCAGTTCGTGAGGCCTTTTGGATTTATTGCTATGCTTTATGATTAGGTATTCGACAAGCTGCCACAGAGAAGACGTTTTCTTAACAATTTCTATTAGGTTTTGTAAAGTCTGTGAAACATTCTGCTGTGCTCAGTATTCGAGAGAAACCTACTGTGCCGTTTGTCCATGGAGTAATGTTGAAGCGAATTGTCCGATGTTATGTTGAAGTAGGCTTGTTTTACGACCAGGTGATTAGCTCTAGAACCAATATTTAAACACAGCTAAATTTTCCACTACTGCTGTTATCTAAAAGGATGATTATTATGGAGAATATGCTCATCGACAAACAACCTTGAACACCCAGATGAAGGTCCGGAAATACATCGAATTGGATCCTGTGGAGGAGTATTACAATACCTAGGATCTCGGACCAAATGGATGAGAGGGTTTGCCGTACGGGGTACAGCAGCGGCCCAGTCCCAGTGGGCTCGACACATGGTTAGCGACGAACCGCACATAACGCAACAGTTTTCCATCATTTGGGGTGAACCCAACACACGGGACACGATGGCAACATCACCGGCGCTTCAAAGTTGAACATTTTCCCAACTTCTTTGTGTGGCGATGCCAGCCCGTTTGCACGTCTACGTGTGAGAGCTTGAAATTTCACATGCACGGCTGAAGGAGAGCAAGTGGTTGACGCCTTATCGCGCAGGTCATTTAGGAAATGAGGAAACGAAGAAACGACATCCCCTCTCAAGCCCTTTATGTCTGGGTTCAGCACCACTTTTGGCCTTGATACAGCCCGTACATTTAGTGTGGCACAAGTCATGCAATTCATTTCATGTGAGAAGAATAGCAAAAGCATAGTCTGCGTGGCTCACAGCGTGCGCACTGTATCCCCGAGTTTGTGTGAAACTTTTATCTCTCTTGAAAATCGTGTCCAACTCAGACCAGTCCTTTCAAGTGCTCAAGATTTTTTGTCAGTGAGAGGTGAGATGTCCCCGATCAACGCGACACATCGGAATGTAAGTTTAAGGCCATTCATTTCTGTTGTTCAAAGCACAAGACTGGAACTACGATCACCAATAAACTGAACCTGCATGGATTTGGTCTGTTAGAAAAAAAAAAAATGCGGTTTTCAAAAAAAAAAAAAAAGTCTAAAATATTATCACATTCCTAAAGCAATGGCCTAAGTCATTTCTTGGTAAAAGTGATTTTTATTTTTTGGGGGGTCAAACTCTTTAGTTCATTGGATGATTTTACGCCAGAACTGCTGGTGCTGTGTCAACGTTGACTTTTTCAAAACGTGGACTGGCTTCCATTCCATTCACTTCATGGTTGTTGGCTCTTAAAGCTTACCCCAACACACACATACTTGTAAATCAGACTTCACGACACCTTTCACAACGACTCAAACCAACACGGGGGACATCTCAAACACCAAGCAGCAGCTCGTTTCATTGGGGTTCAAAGTGAAGCTGAAGACAAACAAAGAAGAGAGACATTTTTTCCACCAAAGTGTACCAGCTCAAGATGTCCTCACCAGAGTTTAAAAGAGAGGGAAGGGCAAATGAAAGAATGCAAAACTAGTTGGAGTGTGGCTGAGATTGGGGGCCGTCCTCAACTCCACAAACTGCCGAAATGCTGTAAAACCTTCGATTCCGTTTCTCGCGCCTTGCTAATTGTTCCTCATTTCCAACTGAAGACAACATGCGTCTCTTCAGACAGGACTCAGTCGCAGACTGTTATCTTTACATGTATTGAAATCTTACTTTAGGAAATTGTGATAAAAGGTATATTTGTTATCGAAGTTTCTGTTGTTGATCCTGACCTAAGCTGGTGTACAAATCCCTAAATACAGATTTGTTAAATGGATTCAAGTGCATTTTTTTCCTTATGTTCATTTTGTTATGGAGGGTAATTAATATTTATAAGGTTACCTCTTAATAGAGTAAACTCAAAACCACAATTTGATCAATCTTTCCAACAATATGGCAGTCCTCTGTTTTTTGTTTTTTTTCCAACCGTCAAATAAACTTCTGAACATGTTTTTTTTCCCCCCCAGATAAAAGGATGTTTTCATCTCTCTCAGACCGAGTCCCTGAAATTTCTGCTTCCTCGTCTGAAAATGAGAGTGAAACGATCATAAATTCACGCCGCGGCCTCCGTGTGCGATTCGGTTCCAGATGTGAACACGACATGCGGAACTCTGCAGCTACAACATCGCGTCACGATGCTACTTGCTTTTACAGCGGGACGCTTTTAACCGTCAGCAGCTGGGCTGGCGGTTGAGCAAACCGACATCCTGAAAGTGGCATTCTGGGACTCAAATTCCTGACATTTACTGCTCTGTAGGAGGAACACTGACACGCACTAATGAAGGGGATGCTATATTCCATGGAACTGCCGGTTTGTCCTTGTAAACTACATCTGGATGTACAGCAGTTTTCTTTTCTGTTCTGATATCCGTCAGCTTTTTCTGCGACCCTTTAAAAGCAAAAGATTTGAAAGAGTCACGTGGGCCAGGCCCGGCTGCATGGGCGGGCTTTGGGGGGGCCATTGCCCGCCCACAGAATCAGCTGTGGCCCCCTGGACTGAAAGCTGTTAGTTGTTTTTACCTTACAATGGCCGACTGTTATTCCTATGTCAGTTTGACACAGTCGGGGCTTCAGCATTTCCCATATCTGTGTCCTCTTTTAACAGCAGTTAAAACTGAGCCGCTTTCAAACGCAACATGAGCGCTAAGAAGCTCGCGCCGGCTTTCCTGCTGCTGCTGCGCAGAGCTACGCTGAAGCTGCTGGAATCATGGCAGCAAACCAGCAAAAAGGCAAAGAACTTTGCAGTTTTTCCCCCAAACTAAAGACGATGGAAACAAAGTGTTTCCATTGCAGTTTTGTGAAATCCTCAAAATTCAATATGGCCGAAAAGGCACCGCCCTAGTACAGAAAAGTATCTTAAAAATATTATTTTTTTAAATTAACATGTTTCCACTAAGTGAATATGTTTTCACAATTCCAATTTGCGTAAAAATGTACTAGGGTGGAAACGCAGTTATTGTGTCTCAATACGAGGAAATTCTAAAATATATGAGAAACCAAAATCTGACAGCCGTCAGTCTGGAAGGAATTACAAAGCTATTTCCACCACTGATATCCACTAAGGGAGAAATAGTGGAACAGTGGTGAACTGTTCCCAGGAGTGGTCGGCCAATCAAAATCACTCAAAGGGAACTTTGGCGAATCACCCAAGAACGGCAGAATCCAGAGCAACTTCTGAAGCCTCCACTGTGGTCAGTGTTCATGATTTAACACAGTGGACGATAACCACATCCAACACCAAAACCACCTCCGAGCAAAACAAACATCCTGACCTGAAAACATTTTGGGAAAAATATTCACAATTCCGGACCCTAACAGAATATTTAAAGCATTCTACACAATAGGTTTCAGAAACTTTACATGGCTTTTTAATGATTGTTTTTTGTATCTGTTTGGGAACAGAAGCCCACTCTTAAATGAGCCTAATTAGAAAGACGAGTATCGGAAAGCGAAACGTCATCCATCTGTATTGTTTCCATGCCTTTGTGTTGGTGTTTTATTATTTCCTGCCTCCGGCTAATTCCTGGCCTGCCCAGATTTGTTTCATCCAAACTCCTCTAACTCTGGAAAACTAACAGGTTCACCCAGACTGGAATAAAAGACTCAAACTGAACACGAAAAACAGAATCCTGTATGAAATCCTGCATCTACATTACAATGACAATGTCTACAATTTAGACATTTTTTAATCATCCGTTAACTCTGCGACTGGCGGCATGGCGGCGCTTTCTGCCCAGCGTAGATCACAAATTAATATCCACATTTACATTCACGTCACAACGACTCAAGAAGAGCTTGTACATGTTCACTGACACGTGTGTCTAATTATTAGTCCTTTGCATTCTTTCCCCCTTTTACACAGCAGGCCCTCAGACGTGTAGAAACAAGAGAACACGTTAAGCTCATTTTTAATTGCAGCGTTCCATCCGGCATCCCTACTTAGTGCAACAGAGAAACACAACATGAAAGGAATCCATTAAGTGAGGCTGATATCATTTCAGAGAATGAGCAGCCAAAACAAAGAGCTAAACTCCAACCTACGTTCTTTACAATCAAATCAAACCGTGTCCCAAGACGCCCAGCAGAGGTTTATTTAGCTCAACCTTAAACACATTTAGCTTGATAGCTCAATATTTAATGAAAAAGCTTAATATCTAGTTTGCAATCTAAATATTTCGTTCTATCCTAAATATGTCGCTGAATTTTTAAGCTTTGCTAAAAATTTAGCTTACTCGCTAAATGTTTCGCGGAAAAATATTTTGCTAACCAGGCAGTTAATTTGAAGCTAAATATTTAGCTGCGAAGCTAATTGTTTGACAAAAATATCTACTAACAGCATATTCAACGCTCACTTAAATATTTAGCTCTGAGACAGATAAGTATTTAGCTTAGCTAAAAATATAACTCGCTAACTAAATATTCAATAAAAAAGCTAAATATCTAGTTTACAGTCTATTTAGTTCTAACCTAAATATTTAACTGCGCTTGCTAAGTATTTGGCTAGTTCCAAGCTATGACGCTTTATATTTTGCATAATCCAATTCAGGTGTGTCAAACTCATTTTTGTTTTGGGCCAAATCAAGATCATGAAGGCTCTTAAAGGGCCAGTTGTGCCAGAATGTGTTGACAAAACCTGTTCACAAATTGTTAATATGTCAAGATGTTCATAATATTATTGAACATCTTTTCAGTCCCTTCAGGAACTAATAATAAATGTGACTGTTTTTTTTACTCGCTGTATAACTCATGGACTATAATCATACATCAACTAAATTCTCAAGAAACTGGAGGGATTGATTGATATAAATTGGCAGTTAACAGATGAAAACTGCATTGATATGATTGATAATATAATATTTTAATAATCACACTTAGTGTTTAGTCTAGTCTGTGGAGGGCCACATAAAAAGCTACGGCGGGCCGGATTTGGCCCCCGGGCCTTGAGTTTGACACATGTGATCTAATTGATCATTTATCTTGCTAACTGGGCATTTAATTTGACACTAAACACTTAGCTAGCAAGCTAATTGTTTGGTTGACAAAATATCTAGCACTCAACCAGCATATTTAGCTTTAACCTCAAATATTATTTAGCCCTGAGAGAGCTAAATATTTAGCTTAACTAAAAATTGTGTTTGAAGTGAAATATTAAGCAAACAAGATAAAGATTTAATTCTAGCCTAAATATTTAGCTCTGTGCTAGCAGAATATTTTTGGCTCATAAGGAGGTTCACTCTGGAGCTGTCGAATCACTTAAAAACAGGATTTATAATCTCTACAAAATGTGTACAAGTCTTCAAGTCTCCTCCAAGTCACTTTATATTTCGCATAATCCATTTGTTCCGACGTTCCCGTAACGTCTCTCGGCACACTTGACCTTCCTGTACCACCACTTGACGTTTCCTGTCGCACCGATACGAGTTCTTTCAAATGTCAGTCTGATTCATGTCCAGGTCCCACCTTAAACGCACACAGCTATAAAACATCCACACAGACGTACAGGTGAAAAGTGCTCTATATGTGTATTGGCACATGTTCCACGGATAAAAGGAAGTGCGGACAAAGCAGGAACTTGGAACACCCACGCTCCGCAGTGCAGGGAGCCCAGCTGGGACACGCCCTGCCGTCCATCCCTCTGAGCAAATACATGAACTTTGAAGTATGAAACCAGGCTGCGTGGGTCACTCAAAAGTATTTCTAGACCTCTTCCAAAAATGATTTTCGTTCTCGGTTCTGGCTCATGTTTGAACACCAGAAACTGAAAGAAAACAAAGGCATTTCTTCCTGTTTGTAGATTTGGTGGTCGTTCAGACTGGGGTCGAGCTTTGTGTCGGTTTGGTGTGAGGCGAAGCTTGAATATGTTGGGAATTATCACCCAATGCTTTTACTGTCGTTCACGGTGAAGAACACGCCAGGCATAAAATGCCCTGAAAACCTCGTCAGAGTTCATCTCCTTAAACTACGAGGAACTTGTTTGTGGCGATCAAAGCTAAAAAATAAAAATCTTAACGTCTTTGTACAAGAATAAAGTCAAAATAAGGAGCTTAAAGCAATAAAATTACATAGATAAAGACAAATTGATACAAGAATAAAGTTTATTCCCAGCTATGAGTTTGTTCTTGTAATTTTTTTAAAACCATGTTCTCAGTTTGGCCCTATTAATGGCAGTGGATTATTTTCAACAGCCTGATCAGAACTCCTCTTCCAATTCACTGAGTCTGACCGCAGTGACCATGAAACCAGCTATAAACCAGATATAGTGACAGTTTGGCACCATGGATCCACCGTACATCTGTTTTCATTCACTCAGTCTTCAGCACAGGTGGTTTGTAAAAGGACTGGTCAGCAAACTAACGATTCGGAAAATGATCCGGATCGTCTTTAAAAACATAATTCAGTCTTCCGTCTGAGGCCGGCGCTAAAGTTTCGCGGACGAGCATCCCGTCAACACACACGATGAAACGCACACACGAATGAGACGAACTGCGGAAACACACACACACAGAACAGCATAGATTTATCATTTGTGTGTGTGTGACATAAATCACACACTGATCACTGCTGATGCTGGAGGAAACAACGAGACTTAATGGTTTACAGGCTCAGACCGCAACGCAGAAGAATAAAGTTAATAGTTGGTTTCCTTTTTTTTCTGACTGTCACGATTTTTCCTCGTCTTTGACATTAAGTTGAGGTTTAGAAACATGAACCACTGACACCTCAATCACGCTATGGGACAAGCCACACCATGAATGGACACGCCATTCATTTAAACGTTCCTCTTTTCCAAACTCAAATCCTGACGTCTTTACTCTTGTTTCGAAATAAACAATATACGCAAAATATAGATAAATATATAGAGTAGATATTTCTGCCATTCTTGTTTTTTTATTTATTTTTATTTTTTTTGTGAGAACTGGAACTAACGCAAACAAGGAGGTAGGACACAAGGAAGGAAAGAAAGACTCAGTTTTATCAGGGACAGAGGAAACAGAAGTAAGGATGGAAGGAACTATTTTAGGAAGAAAGGAAAGGACGCACAGACACATGGACGACAATATGAACACAAAAACGCCCTCTGTATATTTTTGAGGCTTTTATTCTGAAGTAAGACAGGAAGTGGCTGTTGAACAGTTGCTGTAAAGGCTGACATTTTTGAGCTTTCCATCATGTTATAATGTAATTCCCTCATTGAAAACATACCTGGAGAGCTGCTTTGATTCTTCTACACATATTTAAGAAATCCTTTTAATCTCCATGGCAACCATTCAGCTTTTGCAAAACGCCTGGTTGGACCTGGCTCCGCCTTCCGAGTACGAAGGTTCTCCTCCGATCTGCAGTTTCCAAGCTTCTGCCCTCCCAGCCACTTCTCCACTCGGCTCCTTCAGACTAGCCAGCAGCGATTAGCAAAGTCCTCAGCTGAGCTCATTGTAGGAGCTACTTCTCCGTGCAACGCTGGCAAAAAAGTTGTTAAAGGGTTAATAGAGGAGCCATGTTGTGATGACTTCCTGAAGGTGGAGTTTCTGAAAGAGCAGGAGCTTCTTAAAGAGACAGAGGCCCAATTTCACGGAGTTAAATTATGAAGTCAAATCTCTTTTCGGTTGTGTTTGATATACACAGTATTTCTGTAACAGCTGAACATCACAGTCGGTTTATAGTGCTATAAAATGGAATTATGTGTCTGGAAAACACATAAAAACGTTTGCTGTATTTTGAAAGCTCAAAAACCTTGTAAACTGGATCTATTGCCACACCTTTATTTTTCAGCATGATATCAATATCATGTCTCATCAGTGGAGTGCCATAAGGAAACTTGTACATTCTAACCTTATGCTTACATCACACAGTTGTGGCTACGACTCGTAAAGAAACCCTTCACGCCTTCGCCCCGGTGCCCTGGGATGCGTCTACTTCCTGGTGACGAGCTGGTGGACGGCGGCGCCCTCCATCCCCTCCTCCTCCGCCAACACCTTCCTCTGGAACTCCTGGAGGACCAAACGGGAGAGCTGAGAAATCACGGGATTTTATTTTGAAGGGTAAAGCGGAGTAGCAAAGACAATCAGAGAAAACAGATCAACAAACTTCAGTGTTTCTCAAACCAACACAGAGTTTTGACTTTTCAGACTGAGAAACGTCCTGGTCCTGAGAATTTCAGATTTTTTTTATTTATTTATTTTTTGGGGGTGGAAAACTCTTTGAGTAAAAGGGAAACAAGAAAAGGACAAAAAAAAAAAAAAAAAAAAAAATCAGAGACAAGAGCCAGATTGAAATGTGAAGAAACAGAAAAAAATCTCTTCAGCTCACTGATCTGTTTTGTTTTCTTCTTGTTTTAAGCATCATCAAAGAAACGGTTCACATTTTCAATGTGCTTGTTTCCTGTCCGGCCTGGACAGACTTTTCTGTTTGTCGGATTTTGTTTCTTCCGTTCGTCTCTCACCCTGAAGCCGCGGAGTCTCGCCCGTCTGTCCTGCAGAGTCTTCTCCTGGCTGGACGTCACTTCTGCTATGTGCGTCCTCCACTGCTGCTCTCTTTCCTGAAACACCAGAGTTTCACACGCGCACCAGTTCAAACAGCCAACGGTGATGAATTGCTGAATGCACTGTTAAAAAGGATCAGTTGGAATGTCTGTGTGATTGAATCAAAATGACTTTTCTTTGTGCAACATGTGTTTTAAGTTGGCACTGAGGTGCATATATATATTGACTTTATGTTCATTGGTTTTCTGACACTTTCTTGAGTTTTAAGTTGGACCGATTGCAGTTCTCTGTAAAAAAGTTTGACCCGCCGATTCCAATCTTGGCCGATTCGGATTTTCTGGTCCGGAATGTCGCTAAATATACCAAAGAAATTGTTGACTTGGCAACAGTGCAGTGACCATAGTATACATGCAGACATTGACCTGTTGGGCCAGACTGCCAGACCAAAAGAGGACTGAGGTTAATCTTTAGACCTGGATAAGATCGATTAGATTTGCATGTATTGGCCAATGTATCTCCCAAAAGTTTGGAAATAAAAGGCTGAGGTTTTATTTATACCTGCTTGGTTACATTGTCTTGTTGTATCCAGCATCCACCCGCCCTTCCAAGTCAGTTTTCTTTTATCGTACGCTTTGGTTGCTGATGTAACCACACCAACCAAACTCAATGCTTCAAGACTTCAAAACTCTGGGTGATGCTTGTCGATGGCGGTCTCCTCGGTTCGACAACCAGCAAACCTTCATCCTGCTTCGCCCCGGGCTCCCAGACTGATGTGTCGTGAGAAGTGCTGGGGCTGCTGGCGGTTTACCCCTGACCTCACGTTGCTCCCTCATGGATCCGGTTCCCTTCTGTTTGTGTGCTTTTCAGGAAAAGTTGTAAAAGACGGAGAGGACTGGAAATATGTTCTCCTTCTGTATAGAAGGACTTGACATGGATACATGTGAAACGGCCGGTTGCGATTGCTCCAAATGACCTCGGCCTGCCATCGATTAACATTTCTGTCATGCTGCGTACTTGTGTGTATGTGCGCGGGTGTTTCAACAGCTGTAGCGGGTGGAGGAAGTTGATGTGAGCAAGGGAGACATTTAGTTCAAATATCTGTCACTTTAAGGCGGAAGGCGAGCTGACACACATGTGGAGGAGGTGAAATCAGGCAAACCTCCACATCCACAAACACCTACTTGAGCGCCACTCTTGCCAGTAGAACTTATTCTCCATGTGCAATAAAGCTAACTTGTCTAATCTGTTCATGTTTGTGACGTTGATTTAGCTTCAGAACTGAGAAGAGAAAAGTTGCAACGGCCACAGATTAATAAATAAATTCAAAGTATCATCTGCGTAACACATGAAGCCTTTTTCCTGGGGCATTTGCGGAATTTACTTGAAGGCGTCGCTCGGTCCACCCAGGAGTTTTGCACAGCTGAATGGTTGCCATGGGAGATTAAAGGATTTCTTAAACAAATCTTAACTTTTAGGACTTAGGTCAAGCAATCGAAAGGTGTACACCGGTATCCACATGTGAACCTCATTGAAAAGAAAAACTCACAGCGGCCAGCAAAAAACTGTAACTCTGGCAGAACGCTGCCCACAGCTGACCCGGTTCTCTCTTCCTCCGCGTGATGGGTCACAAAAACCAAAGGTTGACGCTTGTGGTCCTGGAGCCGTGTCCGCCATGTTCCTGTTTGGAGTTTGCAAGGTCCGACCTTTGTTCATGCAGCGACATAAATCCTCGGCCAATCAAGGAACACAGTCGGTCAAACCACTTGGCAGGATCTGATATCGGCCGAGACGAACTGCGGTGGAACCAGCTGAAGCCACGCCCATGGAGAATGGAAAGAGGAGCATTCCAATTGGTTACCTGTGTTGCTGTCGACCAAACTTGGTAAGTCAGTAGATTTGACATATAGTCAGTAATCCAGTGTCAGGGGCTTCGACACTGGATTAGTCATCCAGTGTTGTAATTCTAACTATTATCTATGACAGCAAGGCAATTAAAAGTGTGTTGTGGAGCAAAAGAAGTACTCTGAATTTTTTGGAACGCTCAACCAACCAGCCAGTCTACCTACTTTCCTCCCCATCTATCTACCTTCCCACCTACTTTGTGGCACAATAAAAAGTCGTATGAATATGCAATATTTACTCATTTTTCCCAGAGGGCTGGTGGAATTTTGTTCTCTCATTTCTGAAACAGACTCAACTAACTCAACTTAAAAGTGCATTTCTAGCTGCATTAGGTCTGTATTTGGGAGTCTGAGGTTTTGCCAAAACCCTGAAGTTCCAATAATTTGCGTCTGTACAAATCTGGTTTCGATTTCTTGTGAACAGAAAGAGTGCGCATGACCAAAGGTTTTTAGTGGGGGTTTAACAGAAAGTACACAGACCTTGTTATGAGGGTAAATGTCTTTTCATTTCATTTGAGACGCGAGCAGAGACATTGATGGCAACAGCAGGCCATCAATGCCGGTTTAACACACTGCTGTCAGAAACCAGGCCTTCACAGCTGTATTTTTTGCATGTGTACATTCCAGGTCCGTGAGGGTGACCATCTGTTTTGGCAAGTGTGTATGTTATTTTGTTTGAAGCCACACGCCGAACACGCAGATTTCCTTTTTTTCCCCTAACGTGCCAAATGTGTTCCTGCCGCAGCTTCGTGTGAGTTCGTCTATGCAGTCTATGCAGAGTTATCTTTCCATGGGAGTGAATCTGATTTAACCGGCAGCTGTGAAGCGAACCTGGACGGGTCATTAACACTCTTCGGTGCGAGTTCACTCCGCCGCCGGACTGTTCAGCGGTGACTGGTTAAATCAGCCGGGCTGGTCTCAGATCCGATAGGAAACCACTTTAAAAGTGCGAGCTTAACGAAGGGTTCTACAAGTTTCAGCTGCTTAAATGTAAGAGTTTTGCATTTTACAACCTGTAGTCCAAAATATTAAATGATGCCTGGTGAGGCAGTCACTGGATTGATCCTCACTAACCCTGTGTTAATAAACCCATTTCCTGTTGTTGGAGTCACGGAACTGATCCGGTTCACTCAAGTCGCTTGCCAAAAATAAAATTTGCTCCCACTGTTGGTCCTGACGGCGACAATGAGCTCCTTACAAACCAGCTATTAACAGGAAGCTACTGTTAAGGGCTTCGATCCAAACTCTGCCTCCCCCTCAACAACCTGGCAATCTACTAACTGCGCCGACGGCCAGGATGATCTGTCATTACACCCATGAGCTGGAGTTACTGCTGCTTAGCTGCTGCATGCAACCTGTGTGTGAGTCTTGGCAAAGTATGTGGTCTATCATCGTGCCGGTGATGACAAATAAGCTGTCAAGGTTTAGCTCAATCACTTAATAACTGAAGCCGCCAAGTTGAGCCAAAGTTTGGAAATAAATGCTGTTTGCTTTTACAGATGTACTGACTTGTTTTGTGTGGTGTGTGTGCGTGTGTGTGTGTGTGTGTGCGTGTGTGTGTGTGTGTGTGTGTGCGTGTGCGTGTGTGTGTGTGTGTGTTTGATAACCTTCTTGCTGTCTTCTATTGCTCTGAGTCGATCTTTTTCCTGCTGCTCCCATTCCAAGCGCCGGCGGGCCTGACGCACGCAAACATGGACGATCAGAAACGTCGACGTGGCGACATTTCACGTCCTGATCGGTGGCTGTCGCTTCTCTTACCCTCGCCGCCTTCGTGTCTTCCCAGTTTTCCTCCAAAGCTCCCCGGTCCTCTGGGGAACCTCTGGTCGAGCTTCCTGACGCTCCCAGAAATGCGTAGTCCTCCTCTTTACACAAACCCCTCATTGACTGGAATCGGGCGGACAACTTGCTTCAGAACCAACCAAACATCTCAAAATGCAACTTCAGTGATGCCAATGGCGGGTGTGGCATTGGCATCGTTGAAGTGCCAGACTTGGCATTGAGTGCTGGGTCTGGCATCAGCCAAAAACAAGTAAAGTGAAATGTCTCCTACAGGTTGGACCCCCCCCTCCCCGACCTTGTTCAAATGAACGGAAATTGGTGTCAAAACGTTTTGTGTTGCGTTTGTGCAGCAACTTTTTGTGTTTGAGCTATCCTATCATTTGGAAAATAAAAAAATAAAAAAAATCAGAAAATGTGTCCAGAGGTCATCAAAGGTCAACCAGTCAGTCCTCATTTACAAAACAATAAATCAAACAAACTGCGGAGCCAGTCAACTGTGCTACGTTTGTGCTGCAGCAAAATTTGTTTGTGCCGTGATCCTTTTTGAGATTCTAAAAGTAAATAAATAAAATATTTGAAACGCCGCACAGCCTCTTGCTGTAGAAAGTAAAAAATGCAGAAGTAAGGCAGCCTTCACGTCATGATCGTATTGGTGGTGATTCGATTTTTTAAATCAAGTTAATTGCAGCATCAGAAGTTAATCACAATTTTTCACCTTTTATCTTTAAGCTATATACAAACAAAATAAGCAACATCTTCAATTCAAAGTAATGGGAGAGCAATCTCTCCTATTGTTGTGCATATGTCGAAGTAAGGCCACGGCAAGTAGCTGCTGCACAGACATCACAGGATTAAAGCAGAATTCAAATGAGTTAAAGTTGAACTTTACACACCTTAGACATGGGGATTCTTTGGAATCGTTTCACGTGAGTCATCGTTGCAGCAGATGGTCATTCGGTCCCCTGTTACGCAGACAATTGTGATTTTTAATCTATTCTAAGTTGCGGAATGAATTCTAAGCAAATCCTGAGCCCAAGAAAAACAAAACAAAAAAAAAAATCATCCGCTCACCTGTTTGACCAGAAATAGTGACAACCTCAAAGCTTCCTCTCTGAGGTTGGGCTGTTGTGGATGCTGGTCCCGTCTGATCGACCTTATCTTTGGTTTTGGACCGATGAGCGCACACTGCTTCCACTCCGCTCATTTCCACAGCACAGTGGCAAAAGTGACACTGGTTCACTAATCAAAACTCAAGCGGCTAAAAGAGAGTATGGGCTCATTATGGTGGCATGTAGGAATATGCTAGCTATGGACTCACAAAGTAGCTCTTCAAGAAAAAAGTGTTACATTTTTGTAGATGGTTTGTATTTAGAGAACTACAGTCGGGTCAGTCGGAGGAGCCAGGATAGCATGAGTGGAAGATTAGATGAACGGAGTTAGCTTATGTCATGAAAACTCAAAACATACTGCATATTACTCCCTTATTGCTTTTAGCAGAGGCGTGCGAAAGAGGCTTAATGGTGTTTGGGCCCTTTGGTGGGTCACATCCAACTGTGGTCGCTGAATCCGATCCGGTTAAAGTGAAAGAGAGAGCAGGGTCATAACTTTAATACTTTGTTGGCATGACTGCATGGACACTTCGCTGACCTCAATCTCTCCTTGGCCTGTGCGCGCGCGTGTGTGTGTGTGTGTGTGTGTGTGTGTGTGTGTGTGTGTATGTGAGTGTGTGACGCGTTAGCTAAGCGCAGGAGCCGTTGCTAGACATTGTTGTCAACCCAGCTGTTGTGCGTTCGGGTCGATTGGTCCACGATCCTGAAGGTGACGTTACATTTTTAGATCAGGATTTGGACTCAGTTTGTTGCTTGGTTTTTGTGATTAGCTTCGGACATGTTTAGCATGTCGGGCAGTTTTACCTGTAAAAACCTTAAAGGAGAAAACTCAAAGTAAATGTAGTCAGATACCTAACGCATGATGGAACTGATGTTAGCAATACAACCAGCAAAGAAGCAGACCAGAAAGTATTTCATCTGAACTCTCGCTCTATACAGCTACAGAGGAACACAAGACAACCTGCAAAGTTTACCTGATGAACGTTTCATGAGAAACACATAGATTCATGTACATGCCTGCAAAAATTCCTGCATTTATCTCTAGAAGAGATGTGACGATGCAAAAGGGTCTTTAAACCAGAATGGTAGAATTTCTTTCAACAAGATTCAGTTGAATCAATTCAAGCTTGTTGAAATTTTGGCCCAATTCCTCACGAAAATAATCCAGACAGTTCAGTTTCAGGTACTGATTATTAAAAACTTAGCTTAGGTAATGCTATTAGCAAAACAATAATTCAAACTTCCAGGTAAAATATCCACAAAGTAGCTGAACTAATAACACTCAACTAATCTATTAACTAAAGTGAAAGAATAATGGAAATTAATAAACTACCAAAAGTTAAACAGTAAAAATAAATAAATAAAAAATACAAATAAAAAAAAAAAAAGAATGAGAATAGAACCAATGAAATGATGTAATGATGTCACTGTTTGGGGTGATCTGTGATTGTTGATAAACCAGATTTTTTTAAAGGGGCAGTATTATTTAAAATCGTGTTATAGTGTTACGATTTTGGAGAAAGCCTTCAATCTCCCACGGCAACCGTGGTAAACGCCTTGGTGGACGTAGCCCCGCCTTCGAGACGGAGCTCCTCCTCAGTTTCCAAGCTGACGTTTCGCAGCGCGCCCCCTCCCACCTCTCCCCCTCTCTGGAGACACGTATCAGGTCAACGCTGGTTCAAAACGTTGCTGAAGGAGGAGCCATGTTGTGATGACTTCCTGAAGGCGGAGCTTCAGAGACAGTCGGAGTTTTCAGAGACAAGGCGCTAAGGGAGAAAGATGTTTGTCTTTTTAGATGTGGAGATCTAGTTTCAACTGTAGATCCATCTACAAACATCAAATGCACCTTTAGTAAAGAGCTGAATGTAATATTTAAACTTTAAAAGTGGAACTGGAAACCAAACTAGGAGGAAAAATAACAATGTGCCTTTGCATGAAGTAAAACAAAGTCTATTTTGGTGAGACAAGCGTGAGGCCAGTGTTGTTTTTTTTTATTTTGAGGGAAAGATAAAGTTGACAATAAGGAAGAAAAGATAAACAAAGAGCTTTATGACCAAACTGGGGCGTCCGAGCGGCGAGAGCCAACGATGGACTATTTCTGGCTCCCAGGTCAAGGTTCTGCTTGAGCAGCGACTAAAATAACATTTAGTCAAATGCTTGTGGGAGCGCGGCTTCTGTTGAGACCATCTCTCCTCGCCGAGGACTCAGACATGTCCCGGGGTCCTGCGCGGCGGCGGCGGCGGCGTGACCAGTCCTGTCGGAGTTGACGCGTAGAAAAATAATCCGGACGATTCTTAGGTTTCGACGAGGTCCCTGCAAATTTTTTTTTTTTTTTTTTTTAAACAAACACACAGAGGCCCAGCTTCGAGAGGTTAAATCGTACAACACAGTTCAAGAGAATGGAGGGAAACATCTCTGTAAAAACAATTTGCAGCATGCAAAGTAGGTTTTCAGGGGCATTGGAGATGCTACATAAATCAGCGCTCGGGGACTTACTCAGTGTAAATGCATCAGGGAATTCACTGCACACTGTGAAGCAGCAGCTGTTGTGGAATCGGATTCATCGGAGTGGATGCATTTGTGCTGCATTACTTCTTATTTAACAATTACATTTGTAGGCCTTTTCTCACTATTTGTAACATTAAAACAATTCTGTATGCTTAGTATATTGAACGCATCAGTCTCTGACATCATCAGTAGAGCAGGTGTTTAAGATGAGCCAATCTGCCCTTTGTTTGGGAAATGTTTTTTGGTATGGAGTCCTGATATGTTAGGTGAGCTGTTGTAAGTCAGTTACTATGGCAACAAGTCTGCGTGTAGGCAGGCCGGCACAGAAAACGAAGAAAAATAAGAATATGTTTTTCTGCTCTCTTGCGCTCTGCGCTCTTTAGCTCTGCTCTCTTGCGCTCTGCGCTCTTTAGCTCTGCGCTCTTTTAGCTCTGCGCTCTTTTAGCTCTGCGCTCTTTAGCTCTGCGCTCTTTTAGCTCTGCGCTCTTTAGCTCTGCGCTCTTTAGCTCTGCGCTCTCAAAACCCTCTAATCACTCACATTGAATTTTTTTTTCCAGTTTGTATTGTTTTTTTAGGACCATATCGAGCTTTAACCCTTTTTTTTTGTTTTAGATTATTGTCCTTTTGCTTGTCACTTGTGTGTAACCTGGGAAGCTGAAGCTAAAGCTTGACTCGCCGGCGTGGAAAACGAAAGCTGACGCCGTTTTAGCCTCCGGGGAACTTCGGGACACTTTCAGTGTTGTGAAAGTGAAAACAAGTCAGAAACATTCAGTGGGAAAGACCTGCGCGCGCGCGCACACACACACACACACACCCACGCACACACACACACGCACACTCACGCACGCACGCACACTCACACTGCTGCTGCAGCAGCAGAGCAAAAAAAAAAAAAAAACTAAGTCAGCTTTAGCATATGCTGGAAATCCTATAAGTCAGCCGCCATAACAACAAGAGTCTTAGTGCCAACATCCATCCTGTTCATTTCGTATGGCATAGCCACAAATCCAGACATCATCAGGGTATTAGGATTGAACAGGATTTGAGGATTGTCTTTAAAAGCAATGGCTTCCAGCAGGAGAGGACTGCATCCATATTTGGCCAGGTTGAGAAGTCTTCAGCTTGTCTTTTTTAAAAATGTCTCAATGAATCATCATGAAGCCTCGCTTGGCCTCTGCAGACCTTTTAAAGTAAACTCCTTACCCACTAGATAGATAGATAGATAGATAGATAGATAGATAGATAGATAGATAG